>JAWPHD010008729.1:0-111697 GCA_037043455.1 Cyrtodaria siliqua | reverse complement strand
CTGTGTCATCACTTAGTAACCGTTGAGATCCCCACCCTATAACCATATGTATACACTTACTTGGCATGAACAGACAGATACAACCATCCAACCAGCATACACACCTGGTTCCGTCCCCATCCCTGGGGACTTAACCACTTAACCCCTCGGTCATAATTTGGAAACCATTGAGATCCCCACGCTATAACCATATATACACTTACTTGGCAAAATATGGATACAACCACCCAAACAGCATAGATCACTGTCTCCTTCCAAAACCCTGGGGACATAATCCCTGGGTCATAATTTGGAAACCGTTGAGTTCCCCACCCTGTAACCATATATACACTTACTGGGCATGAACAGACAGATATAACCACCCAACCAGCATAGACCCCGGGCTCCTGCCCCACCTCTGGGGACATAACCCCTCGGTCATAACTTGGAAACCTGAAGATCTGTTGAGATCCCCACCCTATTACCATATATACACTTACTGGGCATTAACAGATAGATACAACCATCCAACCAGCGTGGACCTAGCACCTTGGTCAAACTTTACAAATAATTTGATATTTTTAGCTCGATTATTCGAAGAATATTATAGGGTTTATAGGTCAAAGTTCATGGTCACAAACTGCATTTATATTTTGATAGGCTCTCAGCATCAGGTTAATGTTTACGTCCACGTTTCTTAACATGTAAATAACTTAAACATTTTTTATCCAGTCATCTACAAACGTACATACATTATTATAAATGGGGCTTATTTCTATTAAAAAAACAAACATTTGCAACTTATTTTTCAATGCCTGTGGCATCGAAGAAAAAACAAAAACAAACAATATTAGTTGACTCAGTTATTAATGAAATGGCTACGCGTCTCAGCTGATTGAACTATCATAGTGCACAGACCTAAGAATTTGTTATTGTCAACATAAAGGTCAAGGTCATTATATGGGTTAAATACCGGTACTCATTTTTTTCTTCACGAAAACTTAACGTTGGCTATAACTTTCTCATTTCTTGATATTTCTTCATCAAACTTTCAATATCTACTCATCATGATAACATCGACATGACCATACTTAAATATAAAGGTCAAGGTCACACTGAAGGTCATTATATTGGTTAAATACTCATTTTTTTCTTCACGAAAACTTAGTAGGGCCAATTTTTTAAGGTAATTTATCTGGGTCCAGAAATTTTTTGTTATACTGACAAAGCGCTGACAGGCGACACACGTGTTCCACGGAACACCCATCTAGTGTCTCTAGTTGTCTATGTTTTTGGAGTATAAACATGTTTGTCATTTTGTCAGACTGTTGCATATATTTAACAATTCTGAAAGATAGACGATGGACAAAGTGATCGGTCGTCGTCTATCGTCCATCACACTTTAACCTAACCTTGGCCATAACTTGAAAAGTATTTGACCTATGTTCATGAAACTTCACACACATCTTCATCTTACTCAAAGAAATGTGTCGCCTGCGTTGCATGGCAAACACTTAGGGATCACTTTGTTCGTCGTTGTCTGTCGTCCGTCAGCCCCTGTTCTCAAACTTTATAGTCGATTTTACTTCATGAAAATAGCTCACGGCAGGCAACACAAGTGTTCTGTGGAACACCCTTCTGGTATTTATTATGTTTCACTTATTGCATGACAGAAATAATTGAAGAGACAAATCATAGCTTATATATTGATATTAATATCACTATGAAGTGTCTACACACAAACATGGAGTTTTACTGCAATTGTATACAAAAAATATGATTGGTTGTTTCAGGTCATGTGACCATCGGAGGTAGTATATGTATGGAAATGCTGACACTTTCGGGATGGAGACCGACCAATGATATTGAAGTAAGTTCAGATAATAAATCGTTCAACTTTGCTTTTACTATTCAAATATTTGAAAAGCATTTCTCATGCAAACACACACATAATAAGAATTAAAACAAATATAAATAAGAAATATAACATTGCTTTACGCTCTATGAAAAATTCCATAGCATGTATTGCCATTATATTTTGAAAATTCGTTTTACGAACCCTCCTATGACAAAACAAAATTAGGAATTTTATTTTTCCGTAGGGTATTTGATAGTTTTTTGTGTTTTGTGACCTCCTCCCAGATTTTAATTGAACATATCAATCTCTTTTCCTTTCCAACGAAATAATAAAAATAGCTTTTCCAAATTCGAATTTTTATCTTTTTTCCCTCCTCCTACAGCACTTCTCTGTCTTGATGATGTTTTATCAATGAGATAAAAGCATTAAAAACTAAAGGGTCATCGGTTGCTTACAAAATGGAGTAACAAAATGTTGTGTAATATTAAAAGGCAAGTTATATTTTGCTTATGTAGATGCATGTGCATGTTTTATATGTGCTTTAAAATGCTTAATTACTGTAAAAAAATAATTTTTCACTGTTTTCTCATCGGGTATCAAACGTTCCTTCACTGTCATAAACTGGAATCATGTGTTTTCTCATTGTTAGCTCTACTGATCAGATATCAGCAGAGCTTATGCCGTGGTGCGGCGTCCGTCCGTCTGTCTGTCTGTCCATAAACCTTTTTTTGTAGAGACTACTCCTCTGAAACTACTGAATGGATTTTCATGAAACTTTACAAAAATGTTGCTCTTGATATCTAATTGATCCTAGCAAAACTTCAGGTCGGCTTGAAATTCAAGATGGCCGCCACGGCTAAAAATAGATTTTCAAAAAACAAGTTTGTAGTGACTTCTTCTTGAAAACTATAAGTGATACTGATATGGGACTTTTTCTAAAATGATCAGCATGACCTGATGTTGGTCCTTGTAGAAAATCGTTTTGATTCGATGTTAAACATGGCTGTCAGCGGCCATCTTTGTTTACATAGAGTTATCTAGTAAAAACTTGTAGCGACTACTCCTCTGTAACTACTCGATGGATTTTCATGAAACTTAACAGGAATGTTGCTCTTGATGTGTAATTGATCCCAGCAAAATTTCAGGTCAGCCGGAAATTCAGGATGGCCGCCATGGCTAAAAATAGATTTTCAAAATACAAGTTTGTAGCGACTACTTCTTGAAAACTATAAGTGATATTGATATGGGACTTTTTCTAAAATGATCAGTATGACATGGTGTTGATCCTTGTCAAAAGTTATTTTGATTTGACGTTAAACATGGCCGCCAATGGCCATCTTTGTTTACATAAGAGTTATATAATGAAAACTTGTAGCGACTACTCCTCTGAAACTACTTGACGGATTTTCATGAAACTTCACAGGAATGCTGATCTAGCTATCAAAAAACTATCAGTAGAGCTTCAAGGTCATTGACCTCTTGTTAATTTTGTAATTTAAATCAAGTTTTTCTCACCATGTGCAACAAAACTGGAATCAAGTGTTTTTCATGGCTTGTCATAAGAATAGAATCAATCAGTTTCTTTTTTGTTTTCCTTTTTGAGTTACTGTGAGGAAACACGTTTATTTTCCCGTCTTAGGTGTGTGAGGGTCAGGGAACCATCCCCCACTCACACTGTACAATACATAATAACATATCAACATCAAATAACAATAAGGATTACACAATCAGGTTTGGTGTCTTTAGAGTATAATATGCCTTCAAACTTAAGATTTAAGTACATTTTAAATACATACCATTATTTTTATTATGGCACTCATTTTACTCATATGGGAGGGCTGGCGTGGCGCAGTCGGTAGCGCGGCGGATTTGTAACCAGAGGCCCCGGGTTCAATCCTCCGTGGTGCCACTGAGTTTCGTCTGTGTGTTCTTGGGCAAGACACTTTCCCTTAGCCTCGTCTGTCGGATGGGGACGTAAACCGGGCGGTCCCGTGTATCGGTCTATCCTCCGAGCACGTTAAAGAACCATAGGAATCTATTCGACAATAAGAGTAGGGCACGGTTCCCGGATTCCTATGTATCCTTCACTTCTCTCTGGGGCGGCTCTAAATAACCTATACTGTGTTGATGAGCCGTTAAACATTCAGTTAAATTCAATTCAATTTACTCATATGCCTTCAAGTAGGCAACCATAAGCGACCGGGACTGTCCCTACCTACAAATGGTTGCATACATATGGACACATAAGATTTTTTAGAAAACACATTCATTCATTCGTTCATTCAAACTCATTGGTCCTATAATTGAATATTTTTATATATGTACTAACAAAACTAAAAAAGTACATGATCTGACACATGTTCGTGTGTTCTGCGTGTATTAAAATATGCACACTAAAAATACCCATATAAATAAATACAATCATTTTTGAGCCCGTATGCCACATGTCTTCTTTTAGAAGAAGCGTATGTTATGAAAAGCTAGTAATTGTCTAATATTTATTTTGACCTGTGTGAAACTGTATGACTGTCGGTATTTGAGAAACTGAGTTAATAAAAAACTTGAATGTAAAACTTGAATGTAAATAAACAAAGTGCCAAAAGTAGGTCAAGGTAATTCATATTGATCCACTTTTCATTGGAACATAGCGATGTCATGTAGTTATCAACATTTGTAAAGTTTGATTGCTCTAAGGCATCTGGTGTCGGAGAAATGGACATAACAAAAAACTTTGATGTAAAAAACTTGAATGAAAAACTCTGATGTAAATTAACAAGTGTAAAAAATAGGTCACGGTCATGATTCGGGTAGGAACATATTGCTGCCATATAGATGTAAGAGTGTATGAAGTTTAAAAACTGTATGGCTTTTGGTATCTGAGAAATTGACTTAATAAAAAACTCCAATGTAAAAACGGGACGTACAAACATATGGGCAAACGTCCGGACCACTTTCGTGGCTGGGCATAAAAATTGCAGACACCATACTGCCAGTAGAGCTGTACAGGCATGCCCTCTTGGGCATACAGGGCCCACTGTTCTCTTGTTTAGATAGGAGTTACACCAGTAGGGGACTGGGGACTCAGCTTGCTGAATTTGCTCGATTAAGCAGTGCTTGGTTTGGATGACAATAAATAAGAGTGATGTTTGGTGCAACTTTAAACCTGGTTTAAACGCCCGCTTTTTAGATCTTCTTTCTTTGACCTTGCTGGAGTTGCTGTTAGAGCACTCTGTCAAATGGGCTGTCATCAAGCTGAACATGTACAAATTATGTGAAATCTTTCTCCGGCAGAGTATATTGGTACAGATCCGGTCAGAGATCATGAGCGATCCGAACGCCAGATTGGATGGCAATCCTGACAGGGAGTATACGGAGGCTGAGGCCAAGGACGCCTTCAACAGGATGGTCAGTAGATATGGCTGGAACAAATGAGGGGAGGTCATCAATAGGATGGTCAGTAGATATGGCTGGTGAACACTGAAACCTTGATGAGATGTGCGTAACTGCAGCCTTAATAATAATGACCTGTCCACAAGTACAAGACATAGTAACTTCGTAACAGGGTGTAAATTATGTGAAACATTAACTAATAGGAACATTTGTTCTATACAGCTGGAATTAGAAAAACAACTTAAGGAGTATCAAAAACTTCAAAATTACTTCTTTTAAAATAGAAGTTCAGGGAAACTTTTAAAAAGACCAGACTTTTTGAGATACTTTGTATAACAGAGCTATTACAGAGTAATTTGCTGCCTTAGAAATTGGTACTAAGAAATGTTGAAACTTTGTGAAGCCTAATGTCTGTGTTATAATGCCACGTTTGTTATAGGTGGGTGGGTGATAGGCGGATACAGGATTTGAAAATAGTGGTACACAAATCAAAAAAAGAAACATTTTAAACAAAAAACGCTATTTTTCACAATAACTTCTCAGATTGTGTGGGTGGAAAGGAGCAGGGGAGTAATTTTTAAAAAAACAATTGACAAACAAAAAAAGCAACCCAACTTTTTCTCATGAATTTCCATAACTTCTCAGATTTTTTTTGTGGGGATGGGTTGGTGAGAGGGGATGTGTGGAGGATGTGGATTTCCACAAATAGGACTAAACAGGTTAAGCCGATTGTATTTTTTGGTAGTTTTGTCTCATTTTGGTACTTAATGACTATGCATTCTCCTCTGTATTCAATTATATGCCATGCTGCATTTCTAAACAGAAATAAAAGTCTACCTGACAATGTTTTTATCAAGGCTTGAGTGGAAAGGCACATACTCTTTTGTTTGACCATAATATAACAAATGAACCATTTTATACAACCATTGTGACTACACCTTAACTGTGATTATTTTTATTGAATGTTGTTTGACATCACATTGCATTATTTCATTATTTTTGTTACAGAATGTTTTTTTGAAATAACTTATTTTATATCCTTTTTCAGTTCATTCATGTACATGTATGTCATTTTTGTACCATTTTCTAGTTTAGAAACTCTTTCTTAAGCATGTGTAAGTGTTTAATTTTCATTTACACTGTTTGTTAGATATCAATATTCAGTTGCAGTCATCGGTGTTATTGTATCATGCGTACAACAAATGTCTAAATTCCAACATTTCCATAACCCATTATAATGCTGATTTTTACAGGAGTTTTGGTCGTTGAGATTGATTGTTTGTTGTCGTTTATCTTTAAAATGTTTGTATGCCATCACAACGATGTCACATATCAAAATTATGCTATATTGTTTAGCTGTACTGGTTGGAAACCATGGCACAGTGCGATTGTCCAACCGTAAACTGTGCTTTTGATGGTGCTACTTCTCCAGATCACTGTCAGACCATATTTCTGCAAACTATACACCAGTCCTGGTCTAGTGGATCTTCAAATACATTTACTGTGATATCGAAGATGGTCACCACATCTAAATATTGTCACAAAGTATTGTTATCGCTACTTCTCCTAAGAATGGAAATAAATAATATACTCGAGGACTTAAAAAATGCTGCTCGGAAAAATAAACAAAGATTATACCGTAGTTTAAAGGGACACGCGGCAATCTTGATTTTTTTTAAAAACTCACAGCGTCCCAGGCGTCCCGTTAGTTTTTCTCTTAACTTGCATTTGTTCAATCATTAATAGTAATTGTTAGAATAGTTCAAAGCAAATTATTTTCTACTATTACTAACTTTTTATAATATTGCACCAATAATATATTTAAAAATTTGGTAAAATAGTGAAATCTCATTTTTGAGTCGCCATGCATCAGCATGGCTGACTCTATGGAATCGTGTATATATGTATATAGTGCAATTTCTGAATAGGGAGTTTTTGACGGGTGAGCCGCTTTACCGGTGTAAGCAATGTAGTCCCCTTTAACCGCTTCAAATACAACTTAATTTGATAAGGTGACTGACATGAACATTATGTATACCGAGTAATATAACTACTGGTTTGGTTTAAACATATTTTATTGCATTTTTTTTAACAAAGTATGCAAATGGGTCGGGCCACAAGTTCTTACAACATTAGTTACGGCCCTTCCCAAGTATAGGGTATAACTACTGATTGTGAAATAATGAAATAATTGTAATTGTATACAGTATAAACATGTCTTTTTTGTAGGTTTACCGAAATATTATGCGCATTAATACACAAAAAAAATCGGATTGGGTGCTTTACGCACTTCGAGAATGTAGTTCCTTTAACTGCATCAAGTATAACTTAATTTCATAAGGTGACTGACATGAACGTTATATATACCGAATAATATAACTACTGATTGTGAATAATTGTCATTGTATACAGTATATACGTGTCTTTTTCGAAAAAGGAACTGAAATACTATGCGCAATTATACACGCATATATATATATCTCGATCGAAATGACGTCAGTATGATATATTTCATGAATGGAGTTACCCAGATGTGCCGCTCATGACGTGTGACCCAGATAACAAATTGGGAACTAAATGTTCGTAAATGTTGTAGTTATTGCATACATGTGATACCTCACAGCGTGAGATAAAATCTCACGGAATTCTAACCCTCCTCTCGAATTTCTTTTGTTTGGTATGTTAGCATCAAGGCGTTGTTGCTTCTAAAAATAGAATGAATTCGAGAACGACAACTCGTACGAAATTTCGTACTTCGTACTCAGTTAGATTCGTACTATTGTACATTGTACTCAGTTTGATTCATACTATAGGTTATTTTCCAGAGGGGAAGTTATTAGGCAGCCAACCGTGCAGCCGTCTTTTGCACGGCCGTTTTTGAAAAATCGCGGCCAATATTTGGTGGTGTGGGTGGGGTAAAAAAAAGTTTTTTTTTTTTTAAACTCTTACTTTCTCAATATTTAAAAACCTTTAACCTCATCAAGAAGATAGACACTGTTCAATCTTGGCGACTCTTTAATTATATGCAAGTTTAAAGTCAAAATGATGCAGGATAAGTAAATCGAGGAGCAAATTTTAATATTGGAATAAAACTCAAGATTGACATGATTGTGTCCCTTTAATATCTTATTTTAAAATCAATAGTGAGTATAAATCATTTCATTTTCACTTCATCAAATACCGGTAAAACAAAATATTTTATTGTGTAAAAAAAAACGGTCTTTAAATCTGAATTTTGTAATCACTAATCCTCTACTGTAGAACACCAGAGGTGTTGGATATCTTTATCAAAGTGATTGTCCTTGTATACAACGTTAGTGTCAGATCTCAAAATGTTGTATATCTGCAAAAATTGAATTTGATGAGAATGCATTTTAAAGATTCATAATGAATAGCAAAATGGGATTATATTAATTTATTTTTATTTTCAAATTAATAAATTGTATAAAAAGCGGTTTAAAGTTAAAAAATATCATTTTTGGCTTTTCCCTTCGAAACCAAGCAATTGACATAGTGAAACTTTCCTTCAAACTCCTTTTTTGCTTAAAATGATAAAGTAAGGAAACCTCATTAGAAGGAGAAATACATGTGTGATTGGTTTTGACATACATAGAACATATATGCATAAAACATTTCATGATTTGTTTGTTTAAAGTGGGGCAATATTTTGTGAAATTTCCGCACTGTGTCACCGGAAATTTAGATCATTTTCAGTTTTCTATCCATTTGTTATTAGGTCTGTGATTATCAGTATTGTTTTTACAGACATTTCAGTTTGGCATGTCGATACTCAGTATTCATTTTCTTTCTTTTTGCACCCATTTTTAGCTCTCGAGGCCACTTAGGCGATAGGGTGTGAGATTTTAGTGAAATTGGACCAAAAGATTGTCCACATGCTTGCTTCGGCTTCTTGTTCATGTATATATTGTTAAAAATTTCAATAAACAATCCATATATTCTTTTGTTCTTTCTTATATTTCTGCCAGTGTAGAGAATTGTTTTCGCTTAAATAATAGCTAAAATGACTGGAACAAATTAATGTAAACAAGAAATATCACTGTAAGTGATAAATGCCCACGAAGTGTCCTTTGACCTCTAAGTATGACCTTGACCTTGGAGCCATGGACCTGGATTTTGTGCACGACACGTCGTTTGCTTGTGGTGAGCACTTGTGCCAAGTTATTTGAAAATCCGTCCATGAATGCGAGAGTTATTGACCGGACACAATTTGACTTTTGACCTCCAAGTGTGACCTTGACCTTGAATGCCTGGGTTTTGCGCGCGACACATCGTCTTGTTATGATGATCAGTTGTGCCAAGTTATTTAAAAATCCCTGCAGGGGTTGTGACGTTACAGTCCGGACACGAAATTGCGTACCTGTTTTTGACCTATGAACTTCAAGTGTGACCTTGACCTTTGAGGTACGGATCTGGGTTTTGCGCGCGACACATCGTCTTGTTATGGTGATCACTTGTGCCAAGTTACTTAAAAATCCCTGCAGGGGTTGTGACATTACGGTCCGGACACGAAATTGCGTACCTGTTTTTGACCTATGAACTTCAAGTGTGACCTTGACCTTTGAGGTACGGACCTGGGTTTTACACGCGACACATCGTCTTGTTATGGTGATCACTTGTGCCAAGTTAATCTAAAATCCATGCAGGGGTTTTGAAGGTACAGTCCGGACACACAGACAGACAGACAGACAGATGGACGCTCCAATTACTATAAAAGGACAAAGCTGCAGACTGTGTAAGTATTTTAATCTTATTACATATAGGAATCGCCTTGTCTGCGTGTGTAAGTATTTTAGTCTTATTACATATAGGAATCGCCTTGTCTGCGTGTGTAAGTATTTTAGTCTTATTACATATAGGAATCGCCTTGTGTGCGTGTGTAAGTATTTTAGTCTTATTACATATAGGAATCGCCTCGTCTGCGTGTGTAAGTATTTCAGTCTTATTACATATAGGAATCGTCTTGTCTGCGTGTGTAAGTATTTCAGTCTTATTACATATAAGAATCGCCTTGTCTGCGTGTGTAAGTATTTTAGTCTTATTACATCTAGGAATCGCCTGTGTGTGTAAGTATTTTAGTCTTATTACATATAGGAATCGCCTTGTCTGTGTGTGTAAGTATTTCAGTCTTATTACATATAGGAATCGCCTTGTCTGCGTGTGTAGTAGTTTAGTCTTATTACATGTAGGAATCGCCTTGTCAGCAGGTGTAAGTATTTTAGTCTTATTACATATAGGAATCGCCTTGTCTGTGTGTATAAGTATTTTAGTCTTATTACATATATAGCATAGCTTGATATATATCGCCTAAATGTCTATGTCAGCCCCTTGTGTCAGCCCCTTGTGTCAGCCCCTTAACTTAAGCTTATTGTACTCCTTCCTCCTTTATAGGAATTGCTTTGTCGGTATGTCCTGTACATACGTCCCTTATCTTCCCTATTAAGGAATTGCCTTATCAGTACTCCTGCCCGACTATAACTAGCAAAATCCCACTAGTTTTGAGAAATGCTGTTATGAAATACACACAAGCTACAGTGTTGACGGCTGATTATAAATATTTCATTAAACCGATGGCTGTAACTCTGTTGCTTAGCGGGCTAGCATGACCCAGTGAACAGCATGGTGGACTTGAGTCCGGAGGACCAGGGTTAAAGTCTCACCGGCGACACTAAGTTTCATCACTGTGTTCTTGGCATTTTGCTTAAGCCTCGTTCGTCGTATGGGACTATAAACTGGGCGGTCCTGTGTTTCGATGTCTTGTCTTTCGAGCACGTTTAAAACCTGAGGAATAAGAATAAAGATGTGTTCCGAATTCCTTTGTATCTTTCCTTCTCTCTCAAGACCGATTCTCACAGCCTATACTGTGGTAATGAGCCTTTAAACAACATTTAAATTATCGCTATTGTTTTTTTTTCAAACTTCTTCAAGCATCCAGTGATATACAGGTGGAAAAGATCAATTGCAAAATGAAAGCGCTCGAGTGTTAACAAGACAAAATATAGCATGGTTGATTCAAACAATGGCTATAACTCTGTTGTTTCTTATCAGATATGGAAGGTTCTCAAACATGTCCGAACGTCGATTGACATTAAGCCTCGGACCAAGTTTTGTAAAGATTAGATACACTAGAAAATATGGCCATGGGACACCGATGCCGCACTTTGTCAGTCATATAAAATATCAATAGTGTAGGTATGTCAAGGTCATTCTTACTGACCTTCCTTTAACAGAACATGTTGCTGTCATGCTGATGTGTGTTTGAAGCTGCATAGTGTGTATATTGTGAGAAATGAACTAAACACAGTGTAACAAGTAGATCCACATCATTTTCATTCACCTTCTTTGAACAGGAACATGAAGTTTAAAACTGTACGGCTTCTGGTATCTTGAGTTGTGGCCTTAATAAAAACAAAAAACGTAAAACTAAATCTAATTTAACCATGCAAAAACTAGGTCATGATCATTCATTTTGATCTACATAATGGTGTCATTTACATGCAGATGTGTGTATGAAGTTCGAAAGCTGTATGTCTTTTTGTATCTGATTAATGGATATTAAAAAACACTGTAAACAAGGCAAAGATTGCAAGCAATACATTGCCGGTTTGGGTCTAAAGGTGAAAGTAAATTATAACAAAAACTTCAAAGTACAAGTGTGACCTTGACGGTAGGCATAGGCGTAGGCAGGTTTTCAAAATGTATACGCCCACCGAAAAAATACGTTTGGGTCAGGGTGTCGGAGTGGGGTGGATAAAGAAAAACAATAAGGAAGGAAATTGTGCAATCTGGAGCATTCTGAGGCGTTAGAAGTAATTGTTTTCTCTAGTCTATTATGCTCGGCATTTTTTGTATTACGCACGTGCGTATTGTGCGTATAGGGCGCTACGCCCTTGGTAGGTACCTTGCTGTTTGTGGTGACACATTGTCTCATGGTGGTGAACCTTTGTGTAGAATATTATTATAATCTAATAGTAGTTTAAAGTCACTCTCCCACCAGCAACAGGCAAATTTTATAACAACTGTAAAACGTTTTTAAGCCTACTGACTATAAGGTACATATGTTAGATGTTGCAAATCTGAACTCCACAACTATAACCACCCTGGTAAATATCGTCCTATCGTGTTTCGAATTATGAGATACCAACTCTTAATTCATTTTACGCATACTCCGTTACATGCATGTTAAGTACGCGTTACTAAACATAGACTGTTAAATGGCACACATGCATAATTTTATGACCTCTAAACATGGAAATAATTTGGAAAAATGGTTTTGTGTTCTAAAATTTACCTGTTTTGGTGGGAGAGTGACTTTAAAGAATTTATAACCTGAACACAAAATTATAGCAATAACTTTCAAAGTGTGAATTCAACATTGACCATCAAGATAAGCATTTGCCATGTGTTGTCTCATGGTGGTGAAGATTTTTGTATAATATTGGAATCCAATGATAAAGAAGTTGAAGTCTGGACATGACATTTTTAGTAATAACCGTCAAAGTACACGTGTGACCTTGACCGTGGTGGTAGGGACCTGGCTCTTAGGCACGATACATTCTTTCGTGGTGGTGATCATTTGTGTATTATATTATATTCCAATGAAAGATAAAGATGTTATAGCCAGGACACATATTTTAAAAAATAACCTTCAATGTATATATGTGACCATGACCTTGCAGTCTTCTTGAGAATAACATAACTAACAGTTAATGTCACCTGTCACCATTAAGTGACAAATGCCCCGAAAAGCTAGTTTTACTCATTTGACCTCCAAATGTGACCATGACCTTTGAGGTATGGATCTGGTTTTTACATACGACACACCTCATTGACTTGTTATCATTTGTGTGAAGTTTCATTAAATTGCTTCAGTCTTTTTAAAGCTATAAAGCCAGAGACACCTATTTGACCTTTGACCTCAAAGTATGATCTTGACCTTTGAGATACGGACTGGATTCTTGCATGTGACACACCTTCTCATTGTGATTAACATTAATTTTGTTTAAAGTTTCACGAATTTCCCATTTGTATTTTCAACCTTGAGACACAATTGTTTCCTACAGTTTTGTTTGTTTGTATGGCGTTTTACGTCACTTTTAACACATGTAAGGTTATATGACGGTCGATTTTTTTGTTGTGGAGGCAGACATACGAACAAACAAACAGACATACGGTGCTATTACTATATGCCTCCCAAATGAATGATTTGGTTTATAAAAGATAAAGAATAGGAATGATAATGTTTGCCTTTATTATTAGACTGAAACAATGATTAAAGCAACACGAACATCTAGATATATAATGTAGGTATGCTAATAAGAAACACTACACAACATGAAAATATAAACATGTAAGTTCTAATCTTGGATTTCTCTGAGACACACAAAACATAAATCATACGTTTAGACTTTTGTAATATTTCAAATGGTAACAAACAACAATTCTAATACAACTAGAATGCATAATACCATTGGTTTTCCACAAGGGGTTGATGCACTATTTTCAAACCAGGGTTATTTTAAAGGGCTTTCAAAAACTGTAAAAAAGCTGAAAGAACCAATTAAAAATGTGCAAAGAACATAAATGGAGGCGGCCATCTTAGAATGATCATGTCATCGTGCCTTTTTACCATATGGCATATTGTCAAAATGACTTTTAAAGCAAAGAAAACCACTGCAAATGAAAAATAAGCATACTATTTATACAGTTTACATCTGTATATTTATTTTTAATCAATTTGTAGTGATTTTCTTTGCTTTAAAATGTATTTTGTCTATATGCCACACATGGTAAAAAGGCGCGATGACGTCGTCGTTCCAAGATGGCCGATTTTTTTGCAAATTTTCAAAAGTTCATATCTCCTTTATTTTTCATGACATTTTGATAGTTCTTTCAGCTTTTTTAAGGTTATTCAGACCCCTTTTAAATAAATTGTGTTTGAAAATAGTGCATCAACCCATTTAAACTGACTTGCATTAGAAATAAGATAACAATGCTTAAATTTTTAATCTGCAAACTATGTTTGGTTGAAAGTATGCTACTAAATCACCCATTAGCCCTTGGTTGTTTATTGAAAAACAATTAAATAAAAAAAAAATTGTTATCAGGGGATTCTACTTCAAGAAAGAGTGTTGGCCTGATCTGAAGTTATTAAAAATAGTTTGGGGCGTTTGTTTCAGCCAAAGGTTTTTTGGACTTTTCAGACAAAATTCATCTACTACTACCTAAATAAGTTGTATATCAGTGAAACAGATATTTTTAGTGGTAAATAAACATACCTTACTTTTCAAAATCAGTTGAGAAATAAAAACTTTATGCACGAAAGCTGTTTTTGGTGGGTCATTTTCAATGCAAAATTCTGCTGCATTAAAAATTTGAAAAACATTTATTTTTAGAATTTTTATTCAAAAATGGTTTTAAATTGTTGCATATTAGTAAATTAAGACACCCTGAATGTTTTATAGCAAAATATGAAGGACTACTGAAGTTATTTGAAATTTCTTAATTTTCTGTTGTCCCACCAACAAGGAATTTACATAGGAAAAGCCCCATCAAAAATCATTTTGGCTGTAAAATATTTATTTCTCAACCGATTTTCAAAAATAAAGTAGTTTTATTTACCACTAAAAATGCCAGTTCTAATGATATATAATTGATGTAAGTATTATTTAAATCGCTCAAGTAACTGCAGAAAAACCTTTGGCTGGATCAAGCGCCCTAAACAGTTCAATAAATCCAAATCATTTTTTTTTTAATTCTACATTTTAATGTATGCAAAAGCTGTTTTATATGTTTCAAGAGGTATTTGCTGGATTTCAAGAAATGATGAACTGAGATTTAAGCAAAGTCAAACACCTAAAATAAATAGACACAATTCTCAGCGTGTATTACAGCTGATTTTAAATTGTTGTTTATCTTTCTCTCAAATGGCATCTGTTGTAAGAAATGTAATAACAACATTTACATGTACTAGTCTATAATGAGCTAGATGACTAGATATTCAAATTGAATGTAGCGACAAACAAGCTCTATTATTGAGAGATCTGAAAAAATTGGAAAAAGTTGAAAGAATTATCAAAATCGGATGATCAACAAAAATGATATAACCATTTGAAGGTTGTTCTAAAAAAGAGATGGGGGCCATTTATGGAATATTGATAAATATCATTTAGGTAAAGCAAATAATTCACTATCAATGAATGCAAAATCCTTTACTGATCATATAAAAGCATTACTGCCATTAAATATACATATTTTTCATACAGTTACTGTTATTTTCTTTCCTATAAATCAGTAAATTTTCTTAGTTATAAATATTCCATATAATTATGGTAATTTAGAACTGTGGTAGCTCTCAAAATGGCAGCTACCATATCCGTTTCAACAAAACCTTCAAATGATCATATCTTCTTTGTTTACCATCCAATTTTGACAATTCTTTCACCTTTATTCATTTGTTTCAGAACTCTCAATAATAAAGATGGTTTGATCGTGTCGCTACATTCCCTTTAAGCAAACTTGATTTGAACTTATTTTTAACTTCTTTAGTTCAACAGTGAGAAAGTCTTCACTACCTCCACCATGGGTTCTTTGTGTTGTGTAGAGGGCTATGTATTACAGTAATCTGAGCCATCTCTGACTAGTTCAAAGTCTTTTTTTTTAACTATTTTGACATTTTATATATTAAAATGATACAATGTCTCTGCACACCAATATGGTGATTCAGACTTCTTTTACACAGCCGACGTGTTAACACAAATATTTTTATACAACCAACATATCAACACAAATGTATTTTCAGGCCCGTAGCCAGCCTGGGAAGTTTTAACTGAACTAAACTGGGTTTTACGGTGCACCAACACATGAAAGGTTATATGGCGCCTAACAGGAATGAACATGCCAAGCTCATCCTCCATTTACATCAAAATAAAACATGGAGAATGGGCCTCGAACCTTCTAACCTGCAGAACTGCAATTTCTATAGTAAATACTTCAATTTACGATGGAGCCACGTTTTCACGTTTGCATACGTGGTGTCATGATGAAGACCATGAATGAGCATGATAAAATGAACATTAAGCTAGGGGAAGGTCCTACCCCTCTGCCTCTAGCGGGATTTGCAGTGGTTGTATTCTACCCCGGCAACCACACGGGGATGGGAAGTTTTAAACAAGCCAAATTCTTTTCTAGCAGTGTTCAGGGGCACGCTATCACTCACCAGCCTCAGAAAAATTTTGATTTTCTTCAAGCGATTTCTCAAGTTTTGTTGCCTGTATCGACAAACATTTTAATTTTCATAATAACACTTTTTAAAATCGACTTCAATTATGGGCACCTTCCTAAAATTTTACATAAAAATGCCTCTGCATGCCTCATCATAGCTATGAGCCTCACTTCCACAGCTGATGTGTTAACAAAAATGTTTTTTACACAGCCGTCATGTCAACACATACCATCATGGTGATACAGAATCAGGTATATAATACATATCTCACAGAGAAGTATATATAATACAGAATACATGTATTTACAGTGCATGTACCATATATACCAATACATTTCATATGGGTATATAATACAGCCATTTGTCTTACTGCAAAGAAAATTCTCAGGATTTCATTGGTCAATGCGCCGTAGACATGAGCCCATGTCTACGTATCGCGACGTGAACATAGGACGAATTCCCCGTAGGTTCCCCATTACTCAAATACACAAAAACAAAATGGCGACGATAACGTTGCCGATTTGTATATCTGTATATTGAAGTGTATTTTTTTTGGGCAATTTTGCAGATGATAAAACACTAAATAGTGATAAAATACGTTTATTAAAAAAACCGCCAAATTTAACGTTGTTAGAGCGATGAATTGAATTGAATTGGGGTTTTAAGGCGCACCAACACATGAAAAGGTTATATGGCGCCTAACAGGCATGAACATGCCAGGCTCATCTTCCATGTACATCGAGATAAAATATAGAAAATGGGCCTAGAACCTTACGAAAATAAACAACGTCTAGTAGAGGCACGTTACGGGGAAAGTGGCGCAATAAAAATGAAATAGTGTTTTTGGCTGTCTTTTTTTCTTAAATAAAAAAACTTAACGGCTCGGGTGAATATAATTTCCAGGCAGGGAATGTGAGCCCATGTCCCCTGTCAAGAATCATAATAACTAATAATATTTACACTACATATATATATTATCATATATACCAAGTTGAAACATTGTGTTTGTGTGTGTGTGTGTGTGTGTGTGTGTGTGTGTAGTTCTAAGGTTTATAGTCCCTCCTCCCTGTAACCAATAGGACGTCCTAAGGTATAGGTACAATAGAGTCTGGACTCAAGATGAACATTTTGAGCATCTATTTGTTTTTCTACAGAACACACAGCTACACTGTAGATTAGGGAAGGGTCGTAACTATGTTGTAGAGACAAGTAGTGACTAACCCTTTTGCAAGCACATGAAATGGTTACAATAAACCTGTAAACATGAAATATTTGCCAGTCGTATTAACACTACAAACAACATTATGATCAACAACCTTTTTTAAAGGAGTTGAGATGAATTGAAGTTTTATGACGCACCAACACATGAAAGGTTATATGGCGCCTAACAGGCATGAACATGCCAGACTCATCCTCCATGTACATAGAGATAAAATATGGAGAATGGGCCTAGGACCTTCTCACTCTGAACTGCAGAGTTGCTTCAAATTCTATTGCAGACAATCCATTTACGCCGGAGCCACGTTAATTGCTTTTCTGCCACTAATCTTAGTGATTTGAGCGAGATAGCGCCTGAAACAATGCATGGGTCATGATGACCGTTAATGAGCATGAACAAAAAATGACAAAAATGAACATGAATGGGGTGGTCTTACCCCTCTGCATGTGTTTGCAGTGGTTGTTAAGGAAAACAAATAACAATCTATACATACATGTGGGACCGAGGGACTTCATTTCAACAAATGTGATATAATCAAAAAAGAACTGTCAAAATGAATACAATGATTGTTGAGATATTGTTTTTATGCCCTATAAATCTCTATATACAAATGTGGACCAGAATGGCAGTGTCTTTTTTACCCCGATGCAAATTGGTAAAACAGTCATTGCTATATAATTATATATTGTATGTATATAAAAAACATGGGATCTCTACGGCAGAACCATTTTTCACACGAACAAACTTTAAACGGGTATATTGACCATTTCTGAAACAAGAGTTTAAAAGAGCCCATAATGTGTTAAAGTAAAAGCATGTGTTATAGAACTCGACTATAATATTGTATAATGTTGCCAAACACGTGTGAAGTTTCAATCCATTATGTGATTGATTGAATTGGATTTTATAGTCGCACCAACAGCTAAGGTCATATGGCGACTTTCCAGCTTCCATTGGTGGAGGAAGACCCCAGGTGCCCCTCCGGGCAATTTTCGTGCACGGGCGGGCACCTGGGTAGAACCACCGACGTTCCGCAAGCCAGCATAAAGATTCCTAGGCCCCTGAGGGATCGAACCTACAGCGGTGAGGGGCAAGTGATTTCAAGTCAGAGACGTTAACCACTCGGCCACGGACGCCCCTTAATCCATTATGTGAACTAGATTCTGAGATACAAGCCTACATGTACATATAAAACTTTAATCAGGGGGCACAGACGATGATTAACCCTTAACCCACTACATATATATATAATGGACTGTTCTTTCTTTGAATTAAGACCATTCCATTTATGTGACAAGGGGGAAAATGATTGATCAGCAGCCGGATATTGTAAACCCTGATCAGCGACATTGTAAACCCTGATCAGACTGCGAAGGCAAGCTAAACAATACCTGTCAAATTATGTATAATGGTTCTTGAGAACTTTGTTCAAAGTATTCCCTATTAGGAGAGTCCAGAGATGCCGGGCACCAACACATGAAAGGTTATATGGCGCCTAACAGGAATGAACATGCAAGGCTCATCCTCCATTTACATCGAGATAAAATATGACGAATGGGCCTAGAACATTCTCACCTGCAGAACTGCAAGAAGATATCCGGATTGAAAGGGACACACGGCAATTTTGATTATTTTTTTTAAAAAAACACAACGGCATACTAGTTTTCCTACATAACTTGCATTTGTTCAATCATTAATATTAATTATTAGAATAGTTCACATCAAAGTGTTTTTACACGTTACTAAATATATATTAAACTGCACATAATAATATATTTAAACATTTGGTAGAATGATGAAGATAATAGAAATCACTAATTTTTATTTAATTGTATGTTAGCAGTTTTAAAGCCAAAATGATACAGGATAAATAAACAGAGGTGCATATTTTCATGCTTGATATCAAGATTGCCGTGTGTCCCTTTAAAGTCCACTATGCAATCCACTCTGCCACACGGGCTTCATCCTTTAATATAAAGGTGATTACCAATTGGTAACAAACAAAAACATGCATTATTTCTTAATAACAAGAATAGTCCAATATTTACCATTACACTAACAACTTGAACAAAAATGTCATTTATATGGAACATATTTATACATGTACATGCATTTTGTGTAAAATGATGTTTTGGGTTTAAACTTTCTTTTTATGAAATGTAAAAAGAAATTCTGTTATATTTTTATATTAAACTAAAATAATACTAAATGTGATCACTATTCCATTCTAAGATTGACAGATCTTAGACCCCTTCTGTTGACTAGCCAGTCCTTGATAAACAGCATTTTAAAATATATCTACCCGTGGTGCCAGGTAGAGCAAAGTGAAAAAGAAAAGAACAGATTAGCTGTGTTCTCATTTCATTTTCAAAAAACCTTTTAAAATGCAAGTCAATTTTTGGAAAATGCAAGCCAACCTTAATGGAAAATGTGAATGCAAACAAACTCTATTGTTGATACTGCCACCATAAAAATTAGTATGACTAAAGGTGATGAATACCCACGCTTAAATTCTAAGTCAAACAAAGGGCCATAATTCTGTAATAAATTAGGCAATCAACAATGGGTGATGTACAGGGGCATAAGATCATCAGTTGTTATGTATACAGTTTGAGAACAAACCATTCAGAACTGTTTGAGGGATGCAAGTAATAACGCCTGCTGGCGTAAAAGCCGGGTTTTCCATATTAATGTGAAAGATGAGTCATTTGAATAGTGTATGCAAGATGTTCACAACAGATTTTAGTTTCTGTTCAACACACAGTATCTGTGATACAACTTTTTTCAAGTACATGTAACTGACAAACTGGACGTAAACTTCAAGCAAACTGTAAGTAAAGAAATGTGACTAATTATGAAAATATTCAAGGGGGATAATTTAGGAATCTATTGGATAATAAGAGTAAGGCACAGGTCCCGGATTCCTATGTATCCTTCCCCTCTCTCTGGGGCGGCTCTAAATAACCTATACTGTGTTGATGAGCCGTTAAACAACATTCAATTCAATTCAATTCTGAAAATATTCTGAAACTTTTTTTCTATTTTTAGTATCAGTGACCTTAAACTCAGTGACCTCAAATGCAATCCCAAGCTTACTTTTCATATCAGCTACCTATCCAGAAAGTTTCAGTATCTCATTCCTAACTGAATTTATTAAGCAGAAACCACTTTTTCTAGTTTTAGTATCAGTGACCTTGAATGTGTAACCCAGTGACCCCAAATGCAATCCCAAGCTTAATTTTTATATAAGGTACCTACAGTACAGCTCACGCGAATCCCAAACTTGACTTGATTCGCCGAGTTTGGGCGCATCGAGTGCCGCGCGGATCTACGCGAAGTCAGTGTTTGCACTCGGCAAATCCACGCGGCAAAATTACGCCATTGTCGAGTCACTCATCAGAGTGATCAAACACTCTGAGTGACTCCGCGTATAATCCATTAACCATGAGTGCACACCTGTACAAACAATGTGATGCTGAGTGAATCTTTTCTGTACAAAGTTCACAAGACTGATAAATACAATGAATAAATTTCGAAACAAATACCTATTTCAAACTTTTAATGCATTCAATCACTGAAGTTTTGTTCGTTTCTGTTGTCCAAAAGTCACAGTCTTCAACCGACATAAATACCCATAATCCTTGGCCATGTATGTACCTTTAAACAAGGCGGCACTAACAACGGGTTTATGACTCGGAATTCTTTAAAAACAAATTCTGACTAAAGAACCCATCGATGTTTTAATAATAAACAGCAGAATACCTAGTATAAATTACAATTATTTAAAAATATAATTATAATTTCCAGTATAATAATTACTGATTGAATTTTATGTTCAGTCGCCGCGAAGCCGGTAATCGGAACCACCATATAACTGTCGTGACCCAGTATACATAATCCGGGCATTCAAATTTTCCCGCATCCGCTTTTCCAAAACAAAAGTAAAATTGTCTTCTGCTTCGATTTTTTCTAAAGTTATTGAATAATTATGCATTAAAATGACTGCAATTGGGCGCAGTTTCGACTCTGCGAACTCCGAGTTTGTCTATGCGAAGTATCGTGGCGTACTTCCGTGGCGTAAGCACGCCGAGAAGCTTTTCCCACTCCAAGTAGTTTTAATAATAACTTTTATCATCTAAACTCTGTGTAAATACTCAATTTGTAAATTCCTCACTCGGCGTGAAAGAGTAAAGTGTGGGGTTCGCGTGAGCTGTACTGTATATAGAAAATGTATGCCAATATCTCATTCCAAACGAAAGTTATTTAACAGAAACCATTTTCTATTTTTAGTTCCAGTGACCTTGACCTTGAATCCAGTGACCCCAAATGCAATCCAAAGCTTCCTTTTTATATAAAATAAGCTACCTATCCATAAAGTTTCATGCCAGTATCTAATGCCTAACTGTTCGAAGTTATTGAACGAAAACCATTTTTCTGTTTTTAGTAACGGTGACCTTGGCCTTGATCCCAAATGCAACCCCAAGCTTGCCTTTTATATAAACTACATACCCAGAAAGTTTCTTGCCAATATCTCATTCCTAACTGGTTACTGAATGGAAACAGTTTTTCTATTTTTAGTAACAGTGACCTTAAACCCAGTGACCCCAAATACAATCCCCAAACTTCCTTTTCATTTAAGGTACATGTACCTATTCAGAAAGTTTTATGCCAATATCTAATTACTGACTCAAGTTATTGAATGGAAACCGTTTTTCTATTTTTATTAACAGTGACCTTGACCTAGACCCGGACCCATATGCAACCCAAGCTTTCTCTTCATAAAAGCTACCTATCCAGAAAGTGTCATGCCAATATCTCATTCCTACATGTAACTAAAGTTACTGAGCAGAAATGAAACCTAAAACTATAACTGAAGCTGATGAATACCTCCGCTTAAATTTTAAATGAAATAAAGGGCCATAATTCTGTAATAGGCAATCAACAATGGGTGATGTAGAGGAACATAAGGTCATCAGTTTGTATGTTTATATGAAGTTTGGAAACAACCCATTCAAAACGGTTTGAGGAATTTCAAGTAATGAACACTTGTTTCGGGACGGGACAAAAATGTGCTAAGTGACGGGACGCGACGGGACGTGATGTAGAGGGACATATGGTCATCAGTTTGTATGTTTATATGAAGTTTGGAAACAACCCATTCAAAACGGTTTGAGGAATTTCAAGTAATGAACACGTGTTTCGGGACGGGACAAAAATGTGCTAAGTGACGGGACGCGACGGGACGTTACGGACAACGCGATTCCAATATAGCCTCCAATTAACTTTGTGAAAGCCGGGGTATAAATCTGTCCAAGGTCAAACCTACAATTATTAAATTGATCAATTCTGAATGATACCACATATACAGTCTGGATTTCTGTTAAATAATACTTAAATTTACAAATTCTATTCTAACTGTTCTCAGGCGGTGTTCACTGACAGACTTGTAAAGTAATCCATATCTACTGATGGCTCTCTCTTCACAACAGTATAATCCTCTTGCACTATGTCTTTATTAGAATCACCACTTGTATCCATAGAAACATCACTTGTATTCAGAGGAGCTGTATTGCTGAACATGCCTGTATTCAGTTCATTAACAGCTACTCTTGGAATCGTATTACTTGATTTAGAATCAATTTCATTTTCACCATCCATCTCATGTTCAAATTCATCATCAACATCTAATAGTTCACTATTTCTCTTATTTTTTACAGGTGTATGTGTAAGCATTACTGGGTGAACAAAGCTGCTATTTAAACCTTGGATTTCCAATTTCATTGCAGAAACATTTTGAGCATCGGCAGTATTATACATGGCTGTGGCATCATAAAAGTTTTCTCTCTCAACTAAGTTGTTCTGATTTATTTCATTTGCTGTGGATTTTTCAGATATTTGTCCTTGAATTTCATCACTTGAATTTTCCGCATAAGGTGGGAACACCACTACAAACTGACTGTTTTCAATAGGAAAGTGAACATTATGCAGCAACTCCATGTCTGTATTTATCCCAATATTTCCCTCTGCATCTGGTATTACTTTATCAGAATTCTTTGCTGGTTTATTTTCCTTTGTCGGTTTACTTGGTATCTTCACTTGTAATCTTTTCTTTTTTGATACAACTTTTGTTTTTGTTTTGGTTTTAGCAGAACCTTTAGCCTTAAGCTTCTTTTCAACCGATTTCATAATCTCCGCTTCCTTTTTCTTCTTTTTCACCACTTCAGTTTTGTCTTCAGCCTTAGTTTTTCTTTTTTTCTTTCCAAGTGATGTATCTTTGTCTTTTGTTTTCTTTACAGGTTTTGCAAGTTTAGCACCTTTGTCTTCTTTTGTTTTCTTTATTGGTTTCACAGGTACATACTTCTTATTGTACTTAAGTTTAGTAGCATCTTTAACAGTTTTACCCCTTTCACCCATCAATACTTTCTGTTCAACATTTTTCTTGACACTGCTTTGCTTTTTAACAGATTTTGTTTTGGTGACTTTTTCAATTGGTTCGACTGTTTCTTGTGGTTCAGCAACTTCATTTATTATACTTTCCAAGGCTGCAAAACTGTTACGTTCTGCCGACTCTGAGGTAGGTGTCTTTTTTTCAGTACTTTTCTCAGCACCTTTTATATATTTGGGTTTCCTGATTGTCAATTTTATATCCTTTGATTTGGATTTCATTTGTTTTTCTGTCGACAGTAATAGCTTCTTCGCCCGTTTCTTTTTAAGAACTTTTTTCTTCTGTTTCACAGATGAAATTTCCTTTGCTTTGTTTGACAACGGTGCTTTTGACTTTGGTGGTTCTGATTTTTTACTTGGAGATTTCATCACATTTTTGGGGCTTTTCATTTTAGGTAATATCTCTCTCACTTGATACACACTCAATTCATCTCCTTCTAGATTCTCAAATTGTGAATAACTTCCTGTAAACCTAGCTTTTCGTTTACCATTATTTTTAGACATTAAGCCAATGCCTTTGATAAAATTCGACTTATTTATATTTTCATTTCGTTTCTTGTTACGTTCTTTCAAAAACTGGTCTAAACTTTTTTTCTTTTTATGTCCTTTTGGGAGTCCTTTGGGCAGAGGTTTATTTATACCCTTTCTTCGTAAGTATGCATTTTGCTTTGCTGCATCTCGAGCACACATGACGCTTGTGTCCATGTACCAAGCTTTTGGCTTTTTACCATTTTTATCATAATTGAAACGAAACCCTTTCGTTGCCAGTGGTAACCTAAATCCGTCAAACATAGCCAGAGTTGCAGTTGTATTTTCTTGTTTCAGATCATCAGAATCAATTTCATCATCATCAATTTCTAGAACTATATTTTCTTCATTTCCAATCATGTCTTTATCTAATTCTTCCTCCTTTTCAATTAAATTCTTGATTTCTCCATTTAACTCCATTTGTTCAGATTCCATTTGTTCTATGTCTGTGTCATAAAATTTGTCAGTGTCAGCATCCGTTACGGAACTTTCAGTGAATGTGTCATTCATTTCTGCATTTGTTTCAGAACCAACCACATCTTCATTGGTATCGTGATTCATCGTAGAGACCACCTGTTCAGCATTCCTACTTCCCTTGCCTTTCACCACCTCAATTTGCCCCGTTTCTGCATTAAGTCTTACATCAGTTATCTCCTCAACGTTTTCTCTTTTCAAAATTTCTCCATCCAAATACTCTTCATCTATTGGTTCTTGTTTTATTTCCATCGCCCCACCATTTCCTTTAGGCACACTTTTACTGCGGCTCTTCTTGCCCCTTTTTCTGTCTCGTTCTGCCTTTTCCAAGTCTAGATTCATCTCCATTTTCAACAATGCCAGATCCACCTGATTGGAGGTCCCCAGATGCTTGATTTCCTTCTCTGTGTGCATTCGCTTGATGTGCGTCTGCAACTGAAGATAGCGGTTAAAAGGTTTTTTACAGATTTCACAAAAGTATGCATACGTGTCGCGATGAAAAGTACCAATATGTGGCAGAAGGTGTCCGGGTTCTCGAGCCAGGTAAGGACAAAGTGGGCACTTGTATGGGCGCTCCTTGGCGTCGTGAGTTTTCATGTGCATCTGCATGTTATTTTTGTTAGCGAAGGCTTTGCCACATGTGCTGCAAACATGGGGTTTGATCCCGGTATGTAGAGACATATGTTTCCTCAACGCAGCTTTACATTTGAATGAATTACCACACGTATCGCAGGTGAATGGCCGTGACACTGTGTGCATGTAACTATGGTGCTTATTGAGGGACTGCCGATCCTTGTACGTTCTTGAACAAAGTTCACATTTAAAATTGCGCTCTGATGTGTGTATTCTCCTATGTTTCGTGAGATCAGCATTTGTTTTCGTGGCAGCATCACAGCCTGGGAAGGTACATTTAAACGGCTTAACGGTACTATGAGAGAGCATGTGGCTTCTTAATTCCCAGTTAGTCTTGACGCAAAAACCGCACTTGAGGCAAGTGATTGGTTTGTCACCATTATGACGATACATGTGCTGTTTCAAGTCAGTTGTCCTTTTAGCCGTAAATGGACAAAGGTCGCATTTATACTTTCGTTCATCGCTATGCTTCATTACCTGATGGTGCTTCATATTCCGCCGCCATTTTGTACTCCAGCCACAAATCTCGCAGCTGTGACATTTTTCCGTTGCATGTTTTGACTGATGTCTTCCCAAATCTACGGGATTTTTAGATGCATAATCGCAACCCTCATGCTTACACTTAAATGGCTTCTCATTGGTGTGTTTATAAGCTTCATGTTCCCACAATCCATTCCTGGACCTAAATTTGGCATCACAATATCCGCACTGCAAAACCTTCTGTTTATGGGATTTAGCATGGTGCTTATCTACTAGATTTTTCTCTTTGGCTGTAAAATCGCAAAGTTTACATTCAAAATGCCCTAAAACTGGAGGTCTCCCTATACGACAAGTTGATGGCATGCTGCTTCTCACGTACTTTCTCTTTTTCTGTTTTGCATCAAAAATGTCTTCAAAACTGTCTTCTGCATTATTCTCAGTCTTTATTTCTTTCTGATTCATACTGTCACTTTCAGAGTCCTTCTTTTGCTTTTTTTCCATGTCAGACATGGCTTTCTTAAATTTCTTCTTCAATTTGGGTTTTGATTTGGTGAATGCATTCTTGAGAGAGTCTTTTTTACTTGGTTTAAACTCATCTTCAGAAGGAGAATAATCACCGTCTGAATCTCTGTCAATGTCAAAATCACTTAACACATCATCTTCATAATCAACAGTATAAGATGCAGGTACAACTTCATTGTTCACATGATCATCGGTAGAATCTGATTTTTCACTTTCCTGCTTTACAAACAAACTTTTCTTGCTACTCTTTGGTCCCGGTAAATTACCTGAACTTTTTGGTCTCCCTCTCTTCTTCGACACTTTCTCGCTACTTGTTTGTGCAGACAACTTACTAATGCTTTTTGTTTGCCCTGCACTCGGTGCTGGAACAGCTGTGTTACTTGCAACTTTTGTTATCGACTTGGTGACAAACCGGATCACAGATTCTAGTGCCTTACTCGACTTAACTCCATGATTTTCAGTCACTTTGGCAATAACTTTCTTTGACAAATTTGAAGGTCTTCCTTTTAAGGTTTCCATTTGAGCCAATATATTTGGCAGTGTCATATCTATTTTCAAATTTTCTCTTTCCAAATTCATACTTTCAAGTTTTCTTATTTTAACAGAGCAGGGTTTTGTGCAATATTTTATTTTAAAATTAAGTATTGTAATTGCCTGTTTTGAAGCTTTTGAGGAACTTGTTTTTCCCTCTACCTTTACAGGCTTTGCCAGTATGTTTTTAACATTACCAATTTTCAGCGGTTTAGTTGTGATTTTAGATTTCAATTTTGTTGTTTTCCGATCAGCATTTGACTGAATGCTTTTTCCATCAGAACTTTTCTGTGGCAACACCGACTCAGTAATGTCTGGATTTATGACTGATTTAGTCTTTGATTCAACTCTTTTTGATTCATTTGACAACTCCTTCACAGGTTTAGGTTGAGACAATGGTTTTGCAACAGTTTTGGATTTCTTTGAAGCAGCATCTCCTTTGGCCCACAAATGTTTTAATTTACCGATACTGGACAAATCAAGAAGTGTAGTCACCTTGCCAGGGTCTACATCAGATGTTGGAATGTTTTTATCAGTAAAACATTTCTTCAGTCCAACTGGATGGACTGTAAGGTGATCATTTTGGGATTCATTTGGCTTTGATGTGCTAAGTGCCAGTTCTTGCAGATTGTCTTCATTTAAACCAACTTCGGCCAAATCATTAGCAAAGTCTTCACTTTCTTCTAAATGAATTCTGTGACCATCTGAGTTAATGCTAACTGTATCTTCCGTTAGGCTGAAGACTGATGACTCGCTACCAAAATAATCTACCTCGTTACTTTTTCTCAGATTATCTTCCGTTGCTGCTATATTGTTCCTTTCATCCTTTCTGCTCAAACAAGTTTCAGGTACATTATGCACGTTTTGTGGTGTGGGTAACACGGATTTCTGACAATCTATCACAGATGTTGGGACTTCTTGTTTCAAAGTTCGAGTGATTTCATTTATTGTGTCTTGATTTGAATTTGACTCTTCTGTGAAGGAGGACACAACGTCGTCATTCTGGGCCCTGGAGAGATGGTACTCGGCATGACTTGAGAACACGGCCTGTAAATCGTCTGCAGCATTGCCCAATGCACTGCTCTCCATCTTCACCTGAAAATGATCAAATAATTTAAACGTTTATAATATCCATTTGTAATGTATTCTAAAAATGTATAGTGGAAATTTTAGCCACTTAGTTGCATTGCCAAGATACTATTTTACAGGTGTTGACTTGCTCTCAAACAAGAATGATATTGCAGTTTTAAAATAGAAACCAGGTTACGAGTGAGGTTTTCAGCATGCGAGGTTTCCAGCACAAAACCACAAGATTATCGGTAGAACCAACAGTTCCCTTAGCCTCGTCCGTCGGATGGGGACGTAAACCGGGCGGTCCCATGTAACGGTCTATCCTCCGAGCACGTTAAAGAACCATAGGAAACTATTCGATAATAAGAGTAGGGCAGGGTTCCCGGATTCCTATGTATCCGTCCCTTCTCTCTGGGGCGGCTCTAAATAACCTATATTGTGTTGATGAGCCGTTAAACAACATTCAATTCAATTCCTCCCCGAAGTGGATGTTTTGTGTGAATGAAGTCGTATCAGAAAGGGAAAATGTTCAACAATATTAAACTTAAATGCAGATCTGTATGTTATTATGAAATGGCACAAATGGTTTTCTAAAACAAAAGTTTAAAAACAATAACACTTAAAAGAATAATGGCACTCCATTACATTCCAGACAAGAGATGAATATGTTATATTAACCCTTAACCTACTACATATATATAATGGACTGTTCTTTCTTTGAATTAAGACCATTTTATTTAAGTGACAAAGGGGTGTTTTGGGAAAATGACTGATCAGCAGCCTGACATTGTAAACTTTGATCAGCATGTGAATTATTCGCAGGCTGATCTGGGTTTACAAAAGACGCAAAGGCTATTATAGTCGTGCTTAACGGGTTAAGGGTTAAAATAAATGTCAGGGCTGCCAAAATGTTTAAACGCAAAATCCTGAGATTTTTAAAATTTAAGACTTAATTTGCGCAAAGAACAATTTTAAAAGAGAATTGTAGTATGCGACGCAATTTGCACATTTTTATTTTTAAAACACAAATTTAGTTTTTTATGCAATTAACACTAATACATGTACAATGTTTGATAGTTAAACAAAATACTCGATTAACATACTTCAACCTGCACAAAAAGAGTTTGTTTTAGACAAGCCTTTGTAATTTTGACTATATTTAAATTATTTCATTCATTTTTTTGCTACACAATAGTACACATGACAACTGAACGCTAAATGCAAATACATTTCTTAAGTGGGAACATGAGGAAATGACAAAAACAAGAAACGTAGCAAATTACATAAATGAAGTTGTTGAACTTGAAGTTCTTGTATGAAAGTGATATAAACACTATAACAGTGTACAATATAGAATAAATCGAATGACATTTGAATCACAACCATAAATGTATACACAGCAAATGAGGATTGTAAAGAAAGAAAAGATTTGTTAGTAAGGCAAATATAAGCTACATACACAGCAAGTTTCATTGAACTATCTCATTCCTATGTTAAGTAATTGAGCGGAAATCATTTTTCTATTTTTAGTAACAATGAAATTGACACAAGTGACCCCAAATGCAATCCCAAGATTCCTTTCCATATAAGGTACCTAACGGTACGGAAACTGTTTTTCTATTTATAGTAACAGTGACCCTGACCCCAGTGAGCCCAAATGCTATCTGAAGCTTCCTTTCATAGTATATACACAGCAAGTTTCGTTCCAATATCTCATTTCCAACTAAAGTTATTGAGCGGAAAACGTTTTTCCATTTTTAATAACAATGTGCTTGACTCCAGTAACCCAACTGCAATTCTCCCTTTGATATAAGCTACCTACCCTGCAAGTTTCATCGCAATACCTCATTCCTAAAAAAGGTTATTGGACGGAAAACATTTTTCTATTTTTAGTAACAGTGACCTTGACCCCAAGCTTCATTTCCATATAAGCTACCTACCCTGCAAGTTTCATCACAATACCTCATTCCTAACAAAAGTTATTGAGCAGAAACTAAGAGTTTGACGCAATCCGCATGCCCGCCAAATGACATACCCCAATATAAATCCAAGAAAAATCTCGTTAATAAATACTTACATGTACATCATCTGTTATATTATACGGTAAAAGAGCGTGATAAATATGTGTAATAACAATTTTTGCTTATGCAGGGCTTTTCCTAGGTATTTTGGGAAAAGCCTAGATAAAATTGGGGATTTTTTTATTGACAAATTGCCATAAAGGGAAATAAGTACATTATCATTTAAATAATGATTTGAATCTGTTAGAGCGGTAAAAAAAAGTGGGAGAAAAAGTGTTTTTTCCCATTGGGAAGGAGCCGTTATTCAGCCCTGTGGAACTCCCAGGAAAAGCCCTGTTATTATTATTATTATTTACAAAAGTAAACTGATCACTGAAGCAAATATAACTAGAACTATTACTAAAGGTGATAAATACCCCCCGCTTAAATTCCAAGTCAAACAAAGGGCCATAATTCTGTAATAAATTAGGCAATCAACAATGGGTGATGTACAGGGACAATCACATCAGTTGTTAATTGTATACTGATTGGGAACAAACCATTCAAAACTGTTTGAGGAATGCAAGTAATAACAAGAGAAACGCCTGTTGGCGTTAAAGCCGAGTTTTCCATAATGTGAAAGATAAGTCATTTCAGATTTGAATAGTGTATGCAAGATGTTCACTACAGACTTTAGTTTCTTTTCAACTAACAGTATTTGTAATACGACTTTTTTCAAGTAACTGACAACCTGGATTTACACAAAGCAAATTCCAAGTAAAAAATGTGACTAATTATGAAAATATTCAAGGGGGATAATTCCAAATGTATTCTGAAACAGTTTTTCTATTTTTAGTAACAGTGAGCTTAAATTGTTGATAATATAATTCAAACACAAGCAAAGTTTTACGCAAGCGTAAAATAGCTGCCGAGAGAAAATAGCATTATTTCTGGGTAGGAACTGGGAACAAAGTTTAACATAATAACAGACCAAGTCGCGGGTGTTAAAACAATGTTCAAAAAAAGAGCTGTCACGGAGACGTAAACACATGACCGTTTTTTTTTACCAGACACTTTCTTCCCAATTTGTGCTACCAAACATTTTGAATCAAGGTGGGCGAATCCTTGACATGCCTTACAAATTGATTACATGTATTCAACTTTGTAGCATGACGTGCTAAAGTACACATCAGCACAGAAATACAATTACTCAAATGTATGGGATGCGTTTGCGTTAGCGTGCATTACAACACAGATAAACTGTTCATTGCTACCATGTGTAATTATAAGATTGCGTTATCAAAGTGAAAAAACTCAAAGAAACTATTCATTACTACCTTACCATGTGCAATTACTAAAACAATATGAGTCGCTGCCGTTCTGGCAGCGAATAATCATTGATCATGGAACATCACTGTATATGTTTAATTTAATTGTAATGTTTCGGTAAGTATAACTGTACATGAGAAGGACCACTTATCAGTCAGAAGGACCACCAGTTTTCAAAGGCAGAAAGTTAGTGTTGAACCCTGCGAGCCCTGTTTCAGAGAAAGGGATCACAGCAAAAAGTAATTTTGTCAAACCTCGCATGGTTGGTGAGAGGGAAACACTGATGGAGTTTAGTCCATATATCACCTTTAGAAGCTGAGATTTAGAAGTTGTACCAAAAACTGGACAGTACCTATATTTAGGAGAAAGTAGGTCAGTGACAACAAGATCAGGCAGATAGAATGATATTTACAAATAATGTTTGGTCAATATCCCTCCAAAAGAATCGAAGATTCAAAACTTGTCCCCTAAATGAAAGGTGACCTATATTTCAGAGAAAGTAGGTCATGGTGACAAAACTAGTTGTTCACCATGTCAGGTATATTAGAGGAACATACTGATGCAGTCTGGTTAAAGAAACTAACCCTCCAAATAACGGCAAAACTATACAACAAAACAAAACTGTTAACACTCTAGCCATATAGTAAAAAAAATGTACATGTGCCGATTAAAAGTAAAGTTTCATTCACTGGTTCTTAGAATATTTGTGACTGAATATGCGTAAAATTAATTACGAGTTGGTAACTCTTAACTCAATGCTCCCGTTTTGGGGTTTGGTCTAGCTGGTTTATAAAGCCGTCTATATTGTGTCTATATAGTTTGTACTAAATGAAGTAAATTATATTTATCAAATAACGTCCCTTGTTAGCAGTGTCGAACACCCATTTAATATTCTATTGTATGACACATATGTTATACAGCCTGGAATGGTTTTGATTGGTTGCGTTAAACCTGTAACACTACGCAAGTTTATTAACTGAAACTATTTTATTTATTACAAATTCACCCAGATCTGAGTCATAAACTTATTATTTGTGACAGCTTATAAAAATAATGCACGTTATACAAAACATTGTTGTTGGTTTGTTAAAAAGTTGGTGCAAACTGCTATTTTGTAAAGAGGTAAAACACAAACTCTTTTATACGCAACGTTGTGTGAGACGCGACGTTACGACGTTTTGGCGCTAAAGTGTGTTTGACGTCGTTGCGGTTTTATGTCCATCTGAATTAATTTTTACTAATTTGATTGCAATGTTATGTGATAAAAAGGATCTTAAACTCGTTCCCATTCCATATAAGATTTATGAAACTCGTTATGAATTATTTTTAATTTTAACTCGCCAAAAGGCTCGTTAAAATTAAAGTAATTCATAACTCGTTTCATAAATCTTATATGAAATGGGAACTCGTTTAAGATCCTCTATATATACCTCGACGTCAGCAGGTTTAGAAATGGTGAACATATGTTTTATTAAATTTGGCTGATATTGGCGGGATAGCTACTTCAATATCCCAAGTTTTATAGTCAAGATAAAAAGAAAGAAGTTGCAGGTTAACTTCAACATAATCTGGACAAATGCATGCACGCATGCTTGCAAGCACTAACACCGAAAGAAAAAGTGCATCATCACTAAGTCAAGCTCTGGGCCAGAGAGCCAAAAATCACATGGAACAGAAATTACATGTTTTTTTTGCGTTTTTTGCCAAAAAAAACACAGATCTTGGTTCAACTTGTCATGTTAAATCTTTAATTATTCAGGGGGAAAATATTGCTGTTGGGAATCACTACATGTATACTACACATGGACAAAAACTTATGAATGGCAATACTGAAATTTAGCCACTGGTCTGGTGTCTGAGGCCAGCAATAATTACTGAATTGATTCATTAAGTTGAAATATAAGACATCCGTGGATTCACATGTTTCGCCTAACGGGGGCTGGACTTAAAAATAAAAAGATCAATGATGCTTAAATGAAAGTTTGTAAACATTTTAGTAACTAAAAACAATGGATTTGCAGTTTGCTGAGATGATATTTAAGTGCATTTGTTTAAAACAAAATGCCATTCTATTAAAAACAAGAGGCCCAAGAGGGCTGTGGACACTCTACTGGCTAAAACGGCCCTTATATCAAGGGTTGTCTACATAAAATTCCCATCAGTACTTCTTTTAAAAACAAGAGCTGTCGGAGAACAGCGCAGCTCGACTATTCAACTTTTCAAAGAATAATAAATTATATAGCTAGTATATACCATCAGAAAACAAGGCTAAAACAATGTGGGGGTGGGGTTGGGGGACGGGGCTTGTGTAGAAACTCGGGCCGATATAAAATTATGTGTGAAATTTATTATTTTTATCTGTTTTAATCCACAATTGCTGTCATTTTAAAGAAATCAGAGGTCGAAAGGCAACTCGGGGAGGGAGCTGATGTCCGGCAATTTTTATTGTGGCCTCGTTTCATTTTTTTATTGATATTTCATCTGTGTATCTGAATTTAATCTAAATTGTTTTATATGTAAATGATTGCGTGCAAATTAGGGGGCGGGGGCAGGGCGGCTGCGCATCATTGATAAAACCAAACAACACAGACATATGTAAAAAAAAAAGTGATGATGGGATGGTTGATTGGTGGTAATGGGTAGAGGGAGGCGGGGGAGCATGGGGGAGGGTGTGGGGTGGGGGGGGGGCTTCATAGCTATATGTGTAAATATTGACCAAAACAACTCAGAAATATGTTAAAAAAAATGAAAATAAAATAAAACTACTTATAGGGGAGGGGGGTTGAGTGGGGTGGGGGGGGGGAGGACATAGCTGGGGTTGAGGGGGGGAGGGGGGCAGGACATAGCTATGTGTAAGAATTGACCGAAACAACACAGAAATATGTAAAAATAAAAAAATCCAGTTTTGAGTGGGGGTGGGGTAGAGGTGGGGGGGTGTGTGTGTGTGTGGTGGTGGTGGTGGGGGGGGGGGGAGGGGGGGGGGGGGGTGAAGGCAACATATATGGGTAAGAAGCTATGTGTAAGAATTGACCAAAACAACACAGAAATATGTATGTGGGAGAGGCGGCGCAACATAGCTATGTGTAAGAATTGACACAGAAATATTTAAAACAAGAGGTCAATGACCTTGAAGCTCTACTGATTGATTTTGATTTCAGGAAGTAGTCGCTACAAACTTGTTTTTTGATAATTTATTTTTAGCCGTGGCGGCCATCTTGAATTTCTGGCCGACCTGAAATTTTGCTATGATCAATTAGACATCAACAGCAACATTCCTGTGAAGTTTCGTGAAAATCCGTCAAGTAGTTTCAGAGGAGTAGTCGCTACAAGTTTTCATTATATAACTCTATGTAAACAAAGATGGCCACTGACAGCCATGTTTAACATCGAATCAAAACGATTTTTGACAAGGACCAACATCATGTCTTGCTGATCATTTTAGAAAAAGTCCCATATCAATATCACTTATAGTTTTCAAGAAGTAGTCGCTACAAACTTGCATTTTGAAAATCTATTTTTAGCCATGGTGGCCATCTTGAATTTCCGGCCGACCTGAAATTTTCCTAGGATCAATTAGACATCTAGAGCAACATTCGTGTGAAGATTCGTGAAAATCCGTCAAGTAGTTTCAGAGGAGTAGTCGCTACAAGTTTTCATTATATAACTCTATGTAAATGAAGATGGCCGCTGGCAGCCATGTTTAATGTCGAATCAAAATAATGTTCGACTCGGATAACCATCATGCCATGCTGATCATTTTAGAAAAAGTCCCATATCAATATCTCTTATAGTTTTCAAGAAGTAGTCGCTACAAACTTATTTTTTAAAAAATCTATTTTTAGCCGTGGCGGCCATCTTGAATTTCCGGCCGACCTGAAAATTTTGCTAGGATCAATTAGTCATCAAGAGCAACATTCCTGTTAAGTTTCATGAAAATCCATCAAGTAGTTTCAGAGGAGTAGTCGCTACAAGTTTTCATTATATAACTCTATGTAAACAAAGATGGCCGCTGGCAGCCATGTTTAACGTCGAATCAAAACGATTTTTGACAAGGACCAACATCATGTCATGCTGATCATTTTAGAAAAAGTCCAATATCAATATCTCTTATAGTTTTCAAGAAGTAGTCACTACAAACTTATTTATTTTTAGCTGTGGTGGCCATTTGAATTTCCGGCGAGCCTGAAATTTTTCTAGGATCAGAGTTCTACACATTAAACATATTGTAGCATCATATATTGGTCCAGTATGATGATAAAAACAAATGAGCACCACAAATACGCAGGAAAAGGCATTACTCGGAGAGTTATGCTGATTTTTTTTATAAGAGCTAGAGACAACATACGAGAGCTGGAGACAAAACAGGGAGCTAGAGTCGATGGATTTAGAAGTATTACTTAAAATTTACGTATTTGAAGTGGTGGTTATCATCGAAAGAGACTGATGATATCGTGACATTCGAATTAATCGTAGGTTTCTACGAAGCGATACACCCGGTATATATGTTCGCTAAACAATAAATGAATTGAATGTGATATTTATTTCAATGTATACCAAATATTTCCAACTTACGCAGATGTTCTATTTACATGTAATCTATTGATTTTCGTTTAAACTGTATCCGTATTATCGTGAAACTGTAAACATGTATCACATTTGATGTTGATGTACCGTATATACTTTGAAGTAACAGGTAAAATGTATTAAATATTTAGGATTTTTAGCTCACCTGAGCCGAAGGCTCACAGGTGAGCTTTTGTGATCGCCCTGTGTCCGTCGTTAACTTTTTGCTTCAAACAACATCTCCTAAAACCGCTTGGCCAATGTCAACCAAACTTTACATTAATGTTCCTTGGGTGGTCCCCTTTCAAGTTTGTTCAAAGAATTGAATTAGGTGCAGAACTTTGGTTGCCATGGCAACGGAAATGATTTTTTTTTTAAAAATCTTCTTGTCAGAAACTACTGGCCCGATTTCGAAATAATTTCACAGAAATGTTCCTTGGGTAACCCTTTACATAGTTTGTTCAAGCCGTCGAGATTCGTCAAAAAAAATGACCGCCAGGGGCGAGGCTGGTTTTCCCTATATGGCTATAGTAAAAAAATCAAAAATCTTCTTGTCAGAAACTACTGGTGCGATTTCAAAATAATTTCACAGAAATGTTCCTTGGGTGACCCTCTACCAAGTTTGTTCAAGCCGTCGCTTTTTGTCAAAAAATGTCATCTGAAAATATTGATATAAAATAATTTTCAAAGTAGGTACAAGGGCAAGGAAGTTACGAGTACAAGATGTTTGCAATGGTTATTATTCGTCCACAATCCTGTTTCTAGTGTGACGTAAGCAAAACTTATACCATAACTGAAATCGTTTGAGGGTAAAACACGCAAGAGTAAACTGACGGATAATAACGCCATGCCATATATTTAATAGCGCTATATATACTACTAAGACGTCAGCTATAATTACCTCATAGTGTGACATTTATAGTTATAATAGGAATAGAACAATAACTTTGAGTTTGCAAATATTGTATTTATTAGCATGTTTACTCGTTGTATTTAATATACATAAACGATCACTCAGTACATTATCTCTATTTATTTACATTTTTATCCATGTCATAAATGATGTACCATGTTATTTCAAGTTTACTTGGGTGTGCTATGTTATACATGTTGTATACTAAATCATCATTACAACTACCTATGATTCTAAATTGCATGATACCACCCGTTATATCATATTTATAATAGCTCGCATAGCAAAACAATAAACAGGACTTACGCTCCGGCACAAGGTGTGCCCCTAGTTAAGACACTGCCTTCTAATATGGCCGTTGGTTAAATAGATATCTATTTTATGAAGAATGAAACATCAAACTTTACTGAAAAAGGAAGAAAATAACTTGAAGAAATAGCTCATGTGGTGGGATTTTATTTACAAAATTCAATTGATACAACACTGAGCTATTAATGTTGACAGTATGGTGGGGGTATTGGTAGTTTCTGATTTTTAAAATTGGTTTAATACAGTTTTTTTTATTGTATGCAATAGTATTGCATCGACTCTAGCTCCCTGTTTTGTCTCCAGCTCTGCTATGTTGTCTCCAGCTCTTATCAAAAAATCAGCATAACTCTCCGAGTAATGCCTTTTCCTGCGTATTTGTGGTGCTCATTTGTTTTTATCATCATATTGGACCAACATATGATGCTACAATATGTTTAATGTGTATAACTCGGACTAAACTACACAAGAATGTCGAAATTTGTCATGTAAACAAGCTTACCGGTCACGGGAGAAAAGTTCTACAACAACGGTAAGCCATTATATGGAACAAATCGAGGGTTTTACGGACATTCCTGGCTTATACCCGGAGCATGACATTCTCCGATTTGTCAGTCCATGTCTTAAAACAATAAAAAAATAGCTAAAACATGGGTCAAACTCACATTTTGACAGCCATTTCTTGACGATGTCTCTAGCTCGGATATTGCTTTGTCTCATTTTACGATTGCTCTTTTTTGAGCTGGAGACACTGTTTAGTAGGCGTGTAGACATCAAGAGCAAAATTCCTGTGAAGTTTCATGAACATCCGTCAAGTAGTTTCAGAGGAGTAGTCGCTACAAGTTTTTACTATATAACTCTATGTAACCAAAGATGGCCACTGGCAGCATTGTTTAACGTCGAATCAAAATAATGTTCGACTCGGATCAACATCATGTCATGCTGATCATTTTAGAAAAAGTCCCATATCAATATCACTTATAGTTTTCAAGAAGTAGTCGCTACAAACTTATTTTTTAAAAATCTATTTTTAGCTGTGACGGCCATCTTGAATTTCTTGCAGATCTGAAATTTTGCTAGGATCAATAAGACATCAAGAGCAACATTCCTGTAAAGTTTCATGAAAATCCGCCACGTAGTTTCAGAGGAGTAATCGCTACAAGTTTTTACTATATAACTCTATGTAAACAAAGATGGCCGCTGGCAGCCATGTTTAACGTCGAATCAAAACGATTTTCAACAAGGACCAACATCATGTCATGCTGATCATTTTAGAAAAAGTCCCATATCAATATCACTTAGAGTTTTCAAGAAGTAGTCGCTACAAACTTGTATTTTAAAACTCTATTTTTAGATTTGGCGGCCATCTTGGATTTCAACTCAACATGAATTTTTGCTAGGATCAACTAGACTTTATGGGCAACATTTCTGTAAAGTTTCATGAATATCCATCCAGTAGTTTCAGAGGAGTAGTCGCTACAAATAAAAGTTTACGGACAGACAGACGGATGCCGCACCACGGCATAAGCTCTGCTGATCTCTGCTGATCTCTGATCAGTCGAGCTAAAAATGAAGGGCCATAACTCCGCTGTTACTGGTCCGATTTGACTGGCTTTTGAACTTGTCCGAGCTTTCATTGACAATTTGTGCAAGTTTGGTAAAGATCAAATAATAAATGAAGGTGCTAGGGTGTTCACAAGGCTTAATACGACATTTTTCAGCAAAACAAGGGCCATAACTCCGGTGAAATTATTCCGATCTTGCCGGTTTTCAAACTTGTCCGAGCTTTCATTGATATAAAGACACTGGCAAAGTTAAGAAACAATCCGATTAATACTAAAGGCCCTAGAGTGTTCACAAGGCAGAAAATAGCATTTTCCAGAAAAAACAAGGGCCATAACTCCGGTGTTACTGATCCGATTCAGCTGGTTTTCAAACTTTCATTGATATTAACAATCTATGCAAGTTTGGGAAAGATCAAATAATAAATGAAGGTGCTAGAGTGTTCACAAGGCTTAATATGGCATTTTTCAGCAAAACAAGGGCCATAACTCCGGTGAAATTAATCCGATCTGGCTGGTTTTCGAACTTGTCCGAGCTTTCATTGATATAAAGACACAGGCAAAGTTTTGTAAAGATTTGATTGATAATGAAGTCCCTAGGGTGTTCACAGGGCAAAAGCTAACGGACGACGGACGGACGGCGGACGGACGACTCGCCATCCCATAAGCTCTGCTGGCCTTCGGCCAGTAGAGCTAAAAAGGAAAATACAATATAGCATTTTTCACCAAATCAAGGGCCATGACTCTGTCGTTACTAACAAGATCTAGCTGGTTTTCGAACTTGTCCAAGATTTCATTGATATACCGCGCTTTGCACAACTAGACATTATACTGAGGCTTCCTGCCAAATATTTTAGAAATCCAACAAGCCGTTCAGGAGGAGTAGCGCCGACTAGAAATTTAAAGTAAAAAAATGTCAAAGGGCCATAACTCCATCATAAATCAGCGAACTGGAACAAAAGCGCGACATGCATAACTAGACATCTTACTGATGCTTCCTGCCAAGTTTTGTGGAAATCTAACAAGGCGTTTAGGAGGAGTAGCGCCGACAAGAAATTTAAAGTAAAAATGTCAAGGGACCATAACTCCATCAAAAATCAATGAACCGAAAAAAACGCAATAGGTACAACTAGAAATCATAGCAATGCTTCCTGCTAACACGACGTTAACACCAAAACAAATGAAATAAAAAAACGCAAAAGTTGAAGGTAAAATTATTAAGTTATCTGCCCTCTGCTTGGAGGGTCAAGGTCACTTCAACATTTGCTTTGTCACGTTGCGATGTACCACTCAAGATACAACTATAAGCAAAGTTTTAAAAGTCTAGTGCATACAGTTTGTGAAAAAGTGACCTAAACGCAAAAGTTGAACCTAAAAATTATTAAGTTATCTTCCCTTTGCTTGGAGGGTCAAGGTCACTTCCACATTTGCTTTGTCACGTTGCGAAGTACCACCCAAGATACAACTATAAGCAAAGTTTGAAAGGTCTACAGTGTATACAGTTTGTGAGAAAATGACCTAAACACAAAACTTCGCCGCCGCAGGAAAAACAACACCTATGTGGGTCATAATCAGATAAATGGAAATAATAACCTCCGTCACTTTTTCTGTAAATATTTCTTTGATGTATTGAATAAAACATCCAGTTGCTATGTGTTGACCTATTATTATGGCAAGGAGATACCAGAGTTAATTTGATATTAATAGTTTCGGTACTTGTATGAAACTTCTCCAATTTTGTCCGAAAATTTCAAGTTTTAGAGCCTCCTTATGAGTTGTGGTGGAGGTGCTATGTCAAACGAGTCACAAACATAGTTGTTTTTCACAAAGGGAGAACGTTTTTATTTTACTTTTCAATTACAATGGTTGTCCTACTTAATCATGTGATGTAAATGATGTAATGATAATTTTTGCAATATAAAGTAGAAAAAAAATACTAAGAACAAGAGGTCAATGACCTTGAAGCTCTACTGATTGATTTTGATTTCAGGAAGTAGTCGCTACAGACTTGTTTTTTGAAAATCTATTTTTAACCGTGGTGGCCATCTTGAATTTCCGGCCGACCTGAAATTTTGCTAAGATCAATAAGACATTAAGAGCAACATTCCTGTGAAGTTTCATGAAAATCCGTCAGGTAGTTTCAAAGAAGTAGTCGCTACAAGTTTTCATTATATAACTCTATGTAAACAAAGCAGCCATGTTTAAGGTCAAATCAAAACGATTTTCGACAAGGACCAACATCATGTCATACTGATCATTTTAGAAAAAGTCCCATATCAATATCTCTTATTGTTTTGAAGAAGTAGTCGCTACAAACTTATTTATTTTAAATCTATTTTTAGCTGTGGCGGCCATCTTGAATTTCCGGCCGACCTGAATTTTTTCTAGGATCAACTAGACATCAAGAGCAACATTCCTGTGAAGTTTCATGAACATCCGTCAAGTAGTTTCAGAGGAGTAGTCGCTACAAGTTTTTACTATATAACTCTATGTAACCAAAGATGGCCACTGGCAGCCATGTTTAACGTCGAATCAAAATAATTTTCCACAAGGATCTTCATCATGTCATGCTGATTATTTTAGAAAAAGTCCCATATCAATATCACTTATAGTTTTCAAGTAGTAGTCGCTACAAACTTATTTTTTAAAAATCTATTTTTAGCTGTGACGGCCATCTTGAATTTCCGGCCGACCTGAAATTTTTCTAGGATCAATAAGACATCAAGAGCAACATTCCTGTAAAGTTTCATGACAATCCGCCAAGTAGTTTCAGAGGAGTAGTCGCTACAAGTTTTTACTATATAACTCTATGTAAACAAAGATGGCCGCTGGCAGCCATGTTTAACGTTGAATCAAAACGATTTATGACTAGGATCAACATCATGTAATGCTGATCATTTTAGAAAAAGTCCCATATCAATATCACTTATAGTTTTCAAGAAGTAGTCGCTACAAACTTATTTTTTAAAAATCTATTTTTAGCTGTGACGGCCATCTTGAATTTCCGGCCGACCTGAAATTTTTCTAGGATCAATTAGACATCAAGAGCAACATTCCTGTAAAGTTTCATGACAATCCGCCAAGTAGTTTCAGAGAAGTAGTCGCTACAAGTTTTTACTATATAACTCTATGTAAACAAAGATGGCCGCTGGCAGCCATGTTTAACGTTGAATCAAAACGATTTTTGACTAGGATCAACATCATGTCATGTTGATCATTTTAGAAAAAGTCCCATATCAATATCACTTATAGTTTTCAAGAAGAAGTCGCTACAAACTTGTATTTTAAAACTCTATTTTTAGCTTTGGCGGCCATCTTGGATTTCACATCAACATGAATTTTTGCTAGGATCAACTAGACTTTATGGGCAACATTTCTGTAAAGTTTCATGAATATCCATCCAGTAGTTTCAGCTGTGAAGTCGCTACAAATAAAAGTTTACGGACAGACGGACGGACGACGGACGCCGCACCACGGCATAAGCTCTGCTGATCTCTGATCAGTAGAGCTAAAAATGCGTAGTGGTAGTTATGCTGCCTGTCAAAATGATTGTCGATGTTTTCAACCGAATATTACAATGGTGCGTCACTTCTCGAGCCTGCAGTTTTCGACGAAGTAATGAAAAAAGCATACACTATTTATATAAATATTTGTTTTACTCATGCGGAGTAGTTTTATAAATAAAAAAAACATGTTACTGATGACGATCGTTTGTCTGTCAAGTTCATAACCTCCGTATGTGAGCGTATGTGATCGTCTAGCAGACACGCGAGTCAAGTACACGTACGTTTACCACATTAATATTTATTCATAATGAGGCTATTTGCGAACTACTTCATCAATTCAAGTGTACACAGCCAATAAAGAGGAAAGCATGATGAGTACAATTTGTCGGTCAACATATTTTTCACCATAACGTCCGTCACAAGCACTCAATAAGATTTCAAAATATCAAGTATACGTACTGGTGACCAATAAAGTGATTGTAATTTCCAACTATTTACCAAAAACTACAATGAAAATGTACTGTAAACTATTCTCTGCTTTGCACATAGTGTTTTCCCATGTCAGTATTGTCACGGAAGTGACATTTTGACGAAGGAGCGGATAGTAACGAGGTTAGTACGCAAAGCTCAAACATAACTGCCGATCACTCACTGGGTTGTTCAAAGTAATCAGCATTATTAAAGCTCCAACAAAAATTCTGATCTGAACATTTGAAAGTACATTTCTTAGGTAACAATATATATATGCCAACGGATCCCATTATTGACAATGAATAGACAATGTCACACATAACGACCGTCACTTTCTTGTAATTGTCAAATTGTCAAACATAACTTCCACTCTTTTTGGATAAAGAGTTGCATCAAATAAGATGAGTTTTTATCCTGGTAATAATGTACTCAATAAATAATTACTGCAGTTTTGTAATATTGTATGGAAAGTATTGAAAAGTCTAATATGGAAATGAAAAGAAAAAAAAGAGTGGGGTAAAAACCAGTAACGCCCGTCACTTTAAAACAGGTAAGATCCTGAGACGAGGGAAACTCTCTCCATATTGTGTTTTCTTTCAATTGAAAGGATGTGCTCAACTACTTGGAAGTAGATTTTACCTGCACACAATATAGACAAGGATAAGCAGAATTATGGGGGGAAAATTGTCAACGTAACGCCCGTCACATTTGTGTGCTCTGAAATTACAGTCAAAAACAAACTAATTGGATTGATAAACTATCTTTTTTTGGGCATAAACCCAAAATTAGGATAAATCTTGATCTAATCCAAGTGGCATTATAGCTAAACTGTGAAGTTGAAAATTGTAGTGTGATGGACGTTATTATTTCCTTTTATCTGATTTTGACCCATGTCTCTTTTTTCTTCGAAAAGGCGAGACAAAAACTGTACATCAACAGAGAAATGCATTTTCTTATTTATCATCCTAGCAGAGACATGTCTAATGGGAAACTTCATCCTTCGTCTACCTCTGAGGTGGTTGTCACAACATAACCTAATATCATATGTTAATGGGACATAAAACTCATTTGTCCGACTCATCGTCATTGTTGTGGTGAGCACTTGTACCAAGTTATTTCAAAATCGGTCCAATAATGTCGGGGTTATTAACCGGATACTAAAGCACTTATTTTTGACATTTGACCTCTAAGTATGACCTCTTAGAGCCACCGACCTGGATTTTGCACGCGCCATGTCGTCTTGTCATGGTGAGCACTTGTGCCAAGTTATTTGAAAATCCGTTCAGGAATGTCAGGGTTATTGACTGGACATGATTGTACGGACGGACTGACGGATGGTGCGACTACTATATGCCGCCCTTTGGAGGCATAAAATAACTAAAAGCTATGAAATTACCAATTTAATGCAACATTTCACAGATATAGATGCCACTGAGACAAGTTTTCTCTAATAAATATTACCAATTATAAATTACAATAGGTCTTGTTAGGCCATATATTAAGAGTTCCTAAGTTATAATACTAAAAGGGTGTTCCACGGACCATGTGTGTCGCCTGCCATGAGCTCAATATTTCAGCAAGGGAAATCTAACTACAAAATTTGAAGAAAACTTGAACCTGCAACCTAACCTAGCTCATAACTTGACAAAATATTGACATATCATTTATGGTCATGAAACTTTATACAGTTCTTCCTTATCAATTATTTAATGTCACTGACATGTCCAATAACACTGAATTTCATTCTGGCAGAGTTATTCCCCTTTTCATAAGACTAACCTGCAATTTAACCTACAGCTCATAACTTGGCAAAAGATTGACCTATGGTCATGAAACTTGATACAGTTCTTCCTTATCACTTATTCAGTGCATAGTTATGCCCTTTTTCATAAAGTTTAGCAATTAAAAAAAACTGCTCTATAATTTATAGTTATATTATGAAAAGGGGCATAACTCTGACAAAATGAAATCCAGAGTTATTGAACATGTGTAACGATATTCCTTGGGGTAAGATGAAGATATGTGTTAAGATGTCAAATGCTTTTCAAGTTGTGGTGAGTTATGTGCAGATCAGTTAGTTATGTTGCCGGTTAAAGTGTGATGGACGGACAACGACAAAGTGATCCCTAAGTGTCATGCTATCCAAGCGACACAAACATGGCACGTGCAATGCGATTTTTTAACGACAAAGTTAACAAGAGCTGTCGGAGAACAGCGCAGCTCGACTATTCGATTTTTCGGAGAATAATAAATTTATAGCTAGTATATACCATCAGAAAACAAGGCTACAACAATGTGGGGTGGGGTTGGGAGCACAACATAACTATGTGTAAGAATTGACCAAAACTACACAGAAATATGTAAAAAAAAAAAAAAAAAAAAAAAATCGAGTTTTGAGTGGGGTGCGGGGTGGGGGTGGGAGAGAGGCGGGGGTGGATGGTGGGGGAAGTGGGGGTGGTGAGGGCAACATATATGTGTAAGAAGCTATGTAATAATTCACCAAAACAACACAAAAATATGAAGATTTTTTTTTTTTTTAAAAATCGAGTTTGAGTGGGGATGGGGTAGAGGCGTGTGGTGGGGAGGGCAACATGTGTAAGAATTGACTAAAACAACAAAGAAATATGTAAAAAAAATAAAATAAAAAATAGTTTCGGGAAAGAGGCGGGAGTGAGTTGGGGGCTGGGGGAGGGTGCAAAATATATGTGTAAGAATTGACTAAAACAACAAAGAAATATGTAAAAAATAAATAAATTCTAGTGTGGTGGGGAAAAAAATAAAATAAAATTCTAGTGTGGTGGGGGTGGGGTGAGAGGCGGGTGTAGGTGGGGTGGGGGGGACGGTGAGGGGGCAACATATATGTGTAAGAATTGACAAAAGCAACACAGAAATATGTAAAAAAAAAAAAGTTTCAAGTGGGGGTGGGGTGTGGGGGTGGGGTGTGGGGGAGAGAGGTGGGAGAGGGTTGGGGCTGGGGGAGGGTGCAAAATATATGTGTAAGAATTGACTAAAACAACAAAGAAATATGTAAAAAAAAAAAATATTCTAGTGTGGTGGGGAAAAAAATAAAATAAAATTCTAGTGTGGTGGGGGTGGGGTGAGAGGCGGGTGTAGGTGGGGTGGGGGGGACGGTGAGGGGGCAACATATATGTGTAAGAATTGACAAAAGCAACACAGAAATATGTAAAAAAAAAAAAGTTTCAAGTGGGGGTGGGGTGTGGGGGTGGGGTGTGGGGGAGAGCGGGGGAGAGGCGGGAGAGGGTTGGGGGCGGGGGGAGGGGGCAACATATATGTGTAAGAATTTACTAAAAAAGAAATATGTAAAAAAAAAAAAAAGTTAAGAAATTACTAAAACAACACAGAAATATGTAAAAAAAAACACAACAAAATTAGATTTTCAAGTGGGGGTTGGGTGGGGGGAGCGGGGATGAGAGGCGGGAGTGCGTTGGGGGTGGGGGGAGGGGGATGGGGTGAGAGTGGGGGGGTGGTAGGGGTGGGGAGGGTTGCAACATATAAGTGTAAGAATTGACTAAAACAACACAGAAATATGTAAAAAAAATAAAAATAAAAATAAAAAAAAAGGTGTGGAGGGGAGTGGGGGCGGGGGTAGAGGTTGGGGGGGGGGGGAGGAGGGAGCCCATGACCTAATATGGGTGAAGTAATAAGATGCGTAATGCTATAACAAATCCCAAACCAAAATTATAGATATATACATGCTTACATGCAAACCTAGATCTGCATTTATTGCACATTTTATGGCGATCACAATTTGGTTCCATGGGAGCCCAGAATTTGCAGAAGACAAAATTACTTGTCCAACCCTTTACAACATACTATAAGGAAACCAATTCCAAAATTTAGTTCAGCTAGAACAAAAAAATGTAACAGATATAGACCTGTAAACACAGCTTACACGCAAAATTTGATGTGGAACAGACATATTTTAAGGGCTATCAGAATTTGGGTTCCATGGGAGCCCAGGGGTTACAGGAACCAAAATTACTTAAGCAGCCATTACGATAATGCTATAAGGAAGCTAATGGCCAAATTTGGTTGTGCTAGGATAAGAATTGTAAGAGATACAGACTTGTAAACACAGCTTACACGCAAAATTTGATGTGAAATGGGGCACATTTTATGGGCTATCATAATTTGCATTCCATGGGAGCCCATGGGTTACAGGAACCAAAATTGCTTATGCAGCCCTTAAGATAATGCTACAAGGAAGCCCATTAACAAATTTGGTTGTGGTAGGATAAGAAATATAAGAGATATAGACTTGTAAACACAGCTTACACGCAAACCTTGATGTGGGACGCCGACGCCGACCCCGGGGTGATTGCATAAGCTCTCTTATTCTTCGAATAGTCGAGCTAAAAATAGTTAACCCTGGTGTTCAACCATAGAGAGGAAATACCTTCTTCAGTATTTAACATGTTCAATGCAATTTCTTGTAATGGTTTAAAGCTCATTTCGTTTTTTTTTATCAATTTAACACAGAAATAATGTATTTAAAGAATTCTTAAATATTGAGCAATATTTTAATAAAGTTCTTGTTGAAATTACCGAGTTTTAAATTTGATAAGCATGGTCTATTCACATATTAACACGTGCAAAACTGAAAATTCTATACTTATGGTGCTGCGGGGCATGACATTGTTGGATTATAGAAAAGACATGTTGGTGTGTGAGAAAGAAATATGGAAAAAAAGAAGTCCGACCTGGGTTTCACTAAACAGTTATTTCCCTTACCAGTCAAAAAACATCCTTGAAAAAATAGAACTGTATCATTCGGTTCTTGCTTATTTCTTAAAATGTGCAAATATTTTCTCTTTTTTTGTTGCAGGTGATAAGAATGGGACAAGTTCATCATTTCATACAGGTTTGGATATGCCTGAATGTTTCTGGGCCCGGACCTGAGAATCTAATACTGTTTAGTGATACATTGGAAAATGTCAGTGAAATGGAGAAATTCAAGAGGGTCTCTTCAAACTATTGATATTAAAAAAAAGCAAATTGGTCAACCCCCCGTGTTTTTGCTGGATATTTCGCGCAACAGACATCAAGTTTCACAAAGAAAATATTTTTAAGAAAATTCAGGATGTTCTACAGTGGTCCAGAGGGGTCCTGCTTCATATGTAGAGCAATGTAAAATTAACTGTGTTGTGAGACGTAAAACGAGATTATTTTTTTTAAGGTATGCTTACACTAGAAGGGCACATATTACAATGTAAAATGAATTTTCTTGTAAATAAGGGTTTATTTTTCAGTTCATTCATTACATTTAGGCACTTAAAGCCTTTAGAAAAGGCATACTCCTACTCCTAGACTCCAACAAAAAGCCCTTTTCAAGGGATAATCTTGATGGTGTGTGTGTGTGTAATTCTAAGGTTTATAGTCCGTCCGCCAACGAACACGTCAGGGTATACTCTTGATTTTGTTAAAACTCGTGGCATCCTGTTAGTTTATCTACACATTATTAAACTTGCATCTTTTCGAATCATTATTTTAAAATAATTGTTAAAATAGCAGGGCCTTTTTTTCAGAATTTGGGGAAGGGTCCTAGCCTTTTCTGTGGGAAAAACAACAACATGATTTTCCAAGTTTTGGGGGGAAATAGTCGCAATAAATTGTTGGTAAAAAGTTATCTACCTTTCTTATGTATGCATTCACTTGCACAAACATTTAAAGAAGAGAAAACAGTAAGGCCAAGAAAAAAATAGTAGTGTTTCAGGTTCCCGACCAACCCTATTTTTTGTCCCGACCCTAACCTTTCCTTCAGTTTCAAAAAAAAAAAAATTAAATAAACAATATCTCGATCTCTTGTGCTGCGATGATGACGACATTGTTTTCATTCTGTATTCGTCAATGCTTTAGTCTGACGAAAATTTTTTACCCGACAATGGCCATGATGGCTGCCGCAGCAAGGCTTAAGGCCTTCAAGGTCGCTAAATGTGACCACCAAGAGGCCAGGAGTTAAATTAGCTGTATTTCTACCCACAAATTGATGGCCGATATTATCAGGGAGGTTCATCCTTCATATAAAGGCTACAATATTACTGTCACCGGTTCTGTATGTATTTTCCTAGCAACACAATAAAAAAAATCCTGATTTATGAAAAATTATATTTGGTGTTGTCATGTTATTATGTTTGTTTTTTTATGTTGCTTTCAGTTTCATTCTCTGGTGCCTTACATTATTTGTCTTCTATCATTTTGCTGCTTGTAGTATCTTTTCTTTTCAGTTCGAAATTGACAATCCGAAATTATAAACAATATGTTTTTGATAACATACACTATTTTTAAGTTGGTCACTATTGGTGTAAAATCGCGCATTCCGAACATCTTGATCACCATGCGGAATAATGATCCCGAATAATGATGGGATTTGCCGACCATCTACAATTTTGTCATGAACTTCAGCGATGCTACGATAAAGTTCCGATGCGATTCATAAAATTTAGTTTCAATCGCTTCGTTATTTCAAATGCAAACCCTGCAGTGTAATAAATAAAACATCGGCTAAAAATAGAACTCTTATGCAGTTATAAATCAATGATTTTACGTCAAAGAACATTTTGAATTGGGAATTATTCTGAAAAAGGGGGGAAAATGACGTTTTTTGTTTGGGGAAGACAAAGAAGGGTAAAAAGGCCCTGAATAGTTACATGTACAGTGTATATATGGACCAGTCCTAGCACTACCCTTTAAATGCTGAGCGTTAAGCAAGGGAGCTACTAGCTGTAATAATCATAGCTCTTATGGTTTTATATTCTGCACCCACCACAGAGCTATGACGCTGCCTATAGAAAATATAGGTAGCTATGTAGCAGGACTCCATCCGCACTCCCTAGCGATGTTTCTGAAGACATCAAGTAATGACGCATACAAACAACAGCCGTATCTCAACTGAATAAACTTTCAATTTCAAACATAATAATTTGACTAATGAAAAGTTCCTATCTGTTTACTGTTGGTCTAGGTGCAATAACTAAAGAAACAGTCTAAAGACCGACCCTTGTGGAATCCAGGAGAGGTAGGCCTACATGTAACAAACCATTTTTCAATGATTTGCTTTGAAATTATCAAAAGACATGGCCTGCAACATAATGTACGTCTCATAAAAGCAAACTTGTCCCTTGATTAGCTATCTCTGTATAATGCTTACGGGTAAGTTCGAGCAAGTTATGGGTCTCAATAAATCTCTAACTATAAATAAATTACAGTAACTTAGAACATGTTATTTTTTACATTTTCCCTATTCTATTAATCACAGATCAATGTAGCATTAACAATAACATATATGTATTAAATTCAAAGCTCGTGAGTGATGTACAATAATTTTAGGGTTAAAACCAAACTTTTGAAACGACCCTTCTTTTGTTCATTACCTCAACACAATCTTTAGCGTAACTTACTTCACTAAATTATGTTCGATTTTAAAAAGTATGTGGATACTTTCTAACTAATCTTGCACTAAGGAGTGCACTTGGAGGCTTACTTCAATGCGAACTACTAGAATTAAGTTGAAACCAAAAACGAAAGACCAAAATACACAACCTTGTCGCAGCCTCGGCCCTCGTTTTAATTTGTAAATAAAGTGACCAAAAAACATTATTTCTAACGAATTTCGCTCTACGTATCAACAAATCGAGGTTCATTCTTAAGTTTACGTAATGGCACATCTAAATCCAATGTATACCAGAGCTTTAAAAGCTGATTTACTTACAAACTCGAGACCAAATTTCCTGGAAGATTATGTTAAGCAGGCATGTTGTTACAAAGTGTACACAGGAGTTAACTCAAGCAGGACCGTAGTTGGAGTTGTCTCCCATTTGCAAAATAGAATAGAATAGAATAAAATAGAATATTTATTCAGTCTCTCCAATTATGGGCCATTTCTGCCATTTCTAGCATTCCAATCACAAAATAATATAACAACAACATGTAAACAAGCATGTAACGAAACACAGGCTTGATTTTGATGAAATGAAACATTCTTAAAAAAACATTAACTATTCACTACCCTTTTTTAATATAAGGGAAATAACTCAATAATTATACAAAGTATTTAACTGATGATTTGTTTCCCTTACATTACAGTTTGGAAAGTTTTATAGAATTATTATTAAAAGTATACGTTACAATTTAACAATTATTGATAATTGAATTGGGTTTTACGACGCACCAACACATAAAATGTTATATGGCGCCAAACAGGGATGAACGTGCCAGGCTCATCCTCAATTTACATCAATATCAAATATGGAGCATGGGCAGAGTCGCTTCTTACCTGCAGAACTGCCGAGTTACTGCAAATTCTATAGTAGCCATTTACGATGGATCGAGCCACGTTTGCATATTATCCGGTATCATGATAAAGACCTTGAAAGAGCATGATAAAAAAATTAACAAAATGAATATGAAAGTGGGGTGGATGGTGGAGAGAGATGGTGTGTGTGGTGGTGAGGTGTGTGTGTGTGGGGGGGGGGGGGGGGGGGGGGAGGGGGGGGGGGGTTGAGGGAGAGAGATGGTGTGTGTGGCGTTGAGGGGGGGGGGGGGGGCGGGCGGAGTGTCCTACCCCTCTGCATGTAACAGTGTGCTTGTGAGATTGCAGTGGTTGTATTCTACATCGGCAGCAAACCCAACATTGGATTTATACAGACTTAGATATTTAACAACACTTTCATTTATATTGACTAGCGCACTCTAATTATAACATTAGATATATTGATAAAGTATACTTGTAAAGGATGTTGACAATGAATTCATACATATAATAGTGAGGTAACTACTAAATATTATTTAACAGTTCACAACGTTTATTATAGCATATAAATATATAACATTGTTTAACAACCATATACACGTTTGACAAGAATTAAATAATCTAAAATTTAAAGAACTTCTAAATATCTCATCAAGAAGTTGCTTTCTTTCATTCACAAAAGATTCACATTCCATGAGGAAATGATATTCATCTTCTACTGAATTATTTTTACATAATCTACAATATCTTAAATTACAATCAATCATTTCTAATAGAAAAGTCTTTAATACTATTAAGATATGGTACTTTACATAACCTGTTTTTAACCAGCGCAAAATATCTTAATTTAACAGTATTACTTATAGAACAGTTATTAACAGAAGAAGCCATTCATGTTTATACTGATCCATTAACTTATTTTAAACAATATTTGATAGATTAGACATCTGTAACTGCAAATCAGATATACCAAGATATTTTATGATAAATTGTACGTCAGAATACCAGGATTTCTTATTACAGTTGTAAAGTAACTTACTTTCTACTAAAGCACATTTTAATATATCACTATTACCGTCTTTATATAGACGTAAATATTTAACTGTATTACAAAGTACATCTTCCATGACAACAGCATCAGTAGCTTGCTTTTGAGTACCAAGAACATGTTTCAAAAATCTAATATGTAGTTTCTCACATGGCACAGAATTGAGCGTTTTAAATATGTTATAATTATCTTTCTTAATAGAATAACTAGCTGGGTTAATAGTACCACAAATTTCACTACTATACAACAAGTCTGATTTAATAGTATCATCAAACAAGTGTAACATAGTATCAACATTATGGAAATGTCCAAAACATTTACTCAACTTAAAATTAGCTTTGAGTCCCCGTTTGTACAAATCATTTTGGCAATATGAAAACGTTCCAGATGATGAAAAAACAATACCAAGTATACTTATAAGTCGTTAAATGCTCTTTCTCTGTTGTATACTGAAAGGAAAAGGAAACGCAGGGTGCGTATTTCCGCTATATATAATATTGCATATACTGCACACTTAATTCCATATATATTCCAAGGAAATCCCAAGATGTTTTGTAAAAAAAAAAGTGCAGTTAGTTAGAGAATGGACACAACTGTGATGTTGTAGACGTTTTAATCACAGTACACGTTGTAACAAGAAATTCATAAATGCTGAAGTTCCTCTTTAAAAACTTGAGCCAGTTCAGTACTGTATTTAATGTAAGTGATTGCAACATTTAAAGCCTAAGTTTGCTCACCTGCTTGAGCCAAATGCGCATTGTGACGATAATGAAACTTTAAAGGGTTAACCATTGGTGTGTTCAGTTCTCTTTAAACCTTCTTTCTAAAAGGACAGGCCTAATGTCGCCCTGTACAATTCGATTAGCAGTAGCATATTAAACATACAATATATAGCGGAAATACGCACCCTTCGTTTCTTTTTCCTTTCAGTATATGTAAATTTCACATCAATCTTTTTACCTGGGCCCGCATTCATAAAGCAACTTAAGTGGGAAATATTTCTTAAGTCAAAATTTAAGAGTTATACATATTTTTAAATATCCTTATTAACCTCCCAGGGACATTACAGATCATCTGTTTTAAGATACATATTTAGCTGTAGGTTTTGTTTATTCATAACCTTATTGTAACTTACTGTAACTTACTGTTCCGAGGCCAATGGTAAGCCTGTGGCTTCCATAGGCCCATCTCGTTGGTGGTTTGACGGTCGAGAGTGTCTACTGCGCAGGCTTGGGAAACACATGGTGGCTGATTTCTGGCAAGCCAAGACGACAAGTCGCCACGCGAAAAGACGACAACGGGCCACATTTATTTGTCGTCTTGGCGCCTTTCAAATGTCGTCTTGGCGCGTGAAATCCGTCGTTTTGTCGTCTTGTCGTCTTGCTGTTTTGTCGTCTTTTCGCGTGGCGTCTTAATTAAGACGACATGTCAGAAATCAGCCACCATAGAAACAACTAGCATCAACTTTTATTTGATTATTATGCCAATGTTTGTTTAGTGTGCTTTTAAAGGCATTCACACTCGGTGCTAGGTAGGAATTCCAATCTTCCACTACCCTAATACTAAAGGAAGTTTTTCTGCGTTCAGTTCTGGCTAGTTTTTTAAAAAGTTTTAGGGTATTCCTTTTCGTTCTAGTATATGTCGCTAAAGGGAGAAAGTTTTGGATTGATGAGATATCGAATTCTCTAAGGATCTTAAAGACTTGCAGCATGTCTGTACGTAACCTCCGGTATTGAAGTGTAGGAATAGCTAGGGATCTTAACCTTTCGTTATATTCTAGGTAGTTTAAAGACGATAGCATTTTTGTTGCCCTACGCTGAACATTTTCTATAGCGAATTGGTACCTTTTTAAGTACGGGGGCCAAACTGTACTGGCATATTCTAAATAGAGTCTTACTAAAGCTTTAAATAGTGTCAACATATATGTTTGTCTTGATATGTAAAGGTTCTCATAATTATTCCTAGGTTTCTATTTGCTAAGGCTGTTGACGGTGAGATCCATCTCCTCGGAAACATTTATAATCAAGTCCCTTCGATTTTCCCTGTCTTTCATAAAAAAAGTTCTCGTAGTACATGTAATGGATTTGTCAATATGCATTCTTTTACATTTTTTAATTAAATTCTAGATCCCAAGTTTTTGACCAGTCACAAAAAGTGTCAGTAGTTCTTTGTAATTTATATATGTCTTCTTGGGAGTTTATAACTGAATATGTTTTAGTATCATCTGCAAATAGCTTGACTACTGTTTCAGCTACCTCGGGGAGATCATTTATGAAGACAATGGAAAGGGTGGGACCTAACACACTACCCTGAGGTACCCCACGGTATATTTTTTCGGATGTTGAGTGATTTCCATTTATAACCACCGTTTGATATCTGTCCCGCAGGAAGTCTTTCACCCATTTCAAATACAATACTATAACCTTCTAATTGAAAATATTAAGAAAACATCTTAAATCAATAGAAAAAGGTGTTTAAAGAATTGATAAAATTTGACTTAAGTTAAGATTTTGCTAAGACATATCGAGTAATGACATTATGGCAAATATGTAATTTCAAAATAGCATATAAAACGTGACAAAGGAAACAACTATTATATAAATACATACATAAACACCCATACTCGCACACAAACACACATATATACATGTACGCATACATACGCATACTCATTTATGCATCCATATACTAGCTTACACGCTCACCCACGTAAAAGTGGGCCATATATCCAGTCACTATAATGCGACTGTGCTAGTATCCATATTATACGTTGTATATTCCCATTTTGACCAGCCTTAATCACGAAATCGAAAATTGAAGAAGGAAGGGCGCGGGGACGGGTTTTTTTCCCACCATAAACGGTTCGGGCCATTACGGGTACGTTAGTCAACGTGTTCTTTACATTAAGTACTTTTAATGCTACGTTTAAGGCAATCATATTACTGCAAGTGCAATTAATTTTTAGAATAAAGACTTACAATCAAAAGCGTATTTAAAACATCGCTTTAAAAACGCATCTTGGACGCTTCGACAGAGTGAAATACCTATATCCGCACCGAGAATTTTCAGAGTAAATCTGGTTTCGTCCATCAAACTTAACTCGTTAGTGAATACCGGGCCACAAATAAGTTTCAGGTCGTTAAGCAACGCGGCTCTCACATTTCTACTAGTCGTACATTTTGAAAGGACATGAGAGATTGTGTCGATGTACACCTGAACAGTTTATACATGTTTTATCTTCCAGAATGATTGATCTTGACCATAACAAGGCAACGAGATCTACGATATATAGAGGAGAATGGTTGCGCGACAACTCGTATATTATCGCGGGCCGTGTTTTTGTTTATGTAAGATTTTGAAGTATGCGAAGTCTTGATCTGCGTTTTGTCTTTCGCGCCATAGATTCGTTTCTTTGGCGATAACGGCTGTATGCACTTTCTTCTTCCATACCTGTTTACTCGGCAGAGAATTTACATCTCGTAAAAAAACATTAATGATGCCTTGCAAATCATATGTATCTAACAATTTGCATATATCGGGAATAAAACCTTGTTGGTTATCACTCGTATGTGTAAGATACATGAAATAACGTCTTAAAAATACCTTCTGACGTATATCGTTTCACTATTCAGTGTTAAAATCTTATGCAAAAATACAAGTTTTCTTTTATCTACCTCTGCGGATAGACGTATAAGACCCAACATTGGTTCGCACATATCTGACCGAGTACGTGTATGAAATCCCTGAATATTTTTCACAATAAAATGTTGTAACCTATTTAACATATCGACGTCTGATTTTGTCATATTATTCCATAATTCGCAGCCATAAAGTGCGGTTGGTATGATGATTTTCCTGTATAAATTTGCTGAAGTCAATGGGTTTAGGCCCAGAGGACGAACTCCAAGCCCTATCATAGCGAAAAACGAATTTCTGGCCTTTTGGCATCGCTCTGTTATTCTTTGTGCTAACTTATTACTTGATTCTTGTCTTATTCCTAAATGAGTTATATTGGTTGCTTGTTCTATGGTCGCATTTCCAAATCTCATTTCTAGTGCATCGTCTGTCCTTTTAAGAGGGTATTTCATAACAAGTGATTTGTTTACGCTTATGGTAAACATCCATTTCTGGGAATATATGTAAACAATGTCAAGCAAATGTTGCAGACCTACCGGGGTAAGTGCTATAAGACTTATATCATCTGCGAATGTTGGGGTCCCACTTTTAACTGATAACACCCTAGCGCTAAATTTGGAAGTTTCCAACGTTTGCAGTAATTCGTCAACGTGAACGAGATAGAGAAATGTAGAGAGGACCCCTCCCTGACGTACTCCACGTTGGATGTCAAATGGATCTGACGTCATTCCGTGTATACGTACCACACATTTAAGGTTAGTATACGCTTCCTTTAAGATGCGCCACAGCTTACCAGTAATTCCTAAGTCGCCAATTTTGGCTAGAAGCCCATCGTGCCACACCCAGTCATATGCCCCTTTTATATCGAGGAACGCTATGTAAACCTTACTTTTCTGTTCGAGTTGGTAAAACATAGTCTCTTGGAGATTGAAAGACGTAGTTATACAGCTTAAACCTTTTTGAAATCCTTGCTGTTGCAGGCATGGAAATCGAGTACCTTTTGTCTTCAAGAAAGTATTGAACCTTTCTAGGAACAGTTTTTCGAACATTTTGTTAAAACATGATAAGAGCGCGCCGGTCTATAACTGCTTGGGTCAGACTTATTCTTGCCTTTCCCTTTATATATCGGGACGAGAATACTGGTTTTCCATGGTATTGGGATGCATTCATACAACAGAATTCTGTTGAACAATATAGCTATCGATGTATTTAGATGCGTTCCTCCATATATTACATGTTCATTTAATACGTTATCTATTCAAGAACTTTTTCTTTTCATTAGTTGCTTAGTAATATTCGAAATATTGGCCTCAGTTACTTGAGATTCAATAATGTATCCGAATTCTCCCATTTGTTTTGTACTGTGTTGACGGAGCTTAGAATTAATATTTTGTGACAGCGGTCCTTCCTTGTTATCGACGAGCGTAAAAACATCTTTGAAGTATTGACCAAAACCGTTAGCTATATTTGCTTCGGTGTATGTATTACCATTCTCAATAATTTCTGAGCATATCTCGACAGGTTTATCTTTTTTTCCCCTTAAGAGTCTCCAAAACAGTCTGTAATCTAATTCGGCCGCGCGTTCAAGTTCTTCGTATGAATGATTTAGGTATTTATTGGACGCAATTCGTTGCAGTCGCCGAAAAGTGTTTTTAGCACTTTTATACGTTTTATACGATTCATACTGGGGTCCTCTGGGCCTCCCATCTTCGATCCATTGTCGCCTATATCGTCGTGATTCATTGTGAGCTGTCTTAACCTCATACGTCCAATACGGTTTTGCGTATTTATTAAATTTACTTTTAGGTAGTACAGAACATGCCGAATGGATGGCGTTTACGATAACGTCGTTCACTTCATCTGGAGTACGCATTTCGTTTTCTAAATGTCAATGTCTATATTGTTACCTATCTGGTATTGATACGATTGTATATGATCAGCAGTACATTTGTTCCACGCTACAGAACGTTTAAGAGATATATTATGTATACCAATTTCGTCTAAATCTATTTGTAAAAACAACGGTAGATGGTCCGATGTAAATATATGACGTTCTTCGATGATGGATGACTTTCGTATACGGTTTACCATTGATTTTTCAATAAGTATATGATCTATCATCGCCTTAGTCGGCATGAAAAAGTACTTTGGGCCTGTTGTTATGTTCATCTCATTAACAGAGAGCAACCCATTTGCTGTTACAAAATTAGAAATAATCGTTGATTTCAATGTACAACCTGTGTCTGGTATGGTACCGTTACTGCCTAGTAATTGGCCATTGAAATCTCCTGCTATGATGAGTTGATCCATAATTATCACTAAATATCTGCATTTTATTAAGACAACTTTGCAAGCTCGATTCAGATGTAGATAATAAATAAAGTCATCTGCATACATCAAGCAATTAAAAGAAATATTTTGTAGTTAATCTGGATCATCACTACAATCAAACAAAGATGCCAAGTCATTTATATATATCTTAAATAAATTAGGACTAAGATTATCGCCTTGACGGACCCCAACGTATTGTGCAATGCTATCAGTTAGATGATTTCCGATTAGAACATGCAACACATTTGAGTGGTACATATTTTTGATAACATTATAAAAATTACCAGAGATATCTAAGTTACATAATTTATAAAAAAAAAGAAGAAGAAAAGAGTACTGAATGACTAATCGAGTCGAACGCCTTAGGAAAATCAACAAAGCATGCATACACCTTAGCGGTTTTACTTTGATATTTTTCTATAATTGTGCGTAGGACAAACATACGATCGGCTGTTATAGGCTTTGGTTGAAAACCTATCTGCGCTTTATAAATGATTTCTTTTGTATCAAGGTAAATTTGTCACCTGTCAGTTAATATACTATTGTAACAATTTAGAAAGACCGGGCATACTATATATACCACGGTAATTGTGAAAGGTTGAAAGGTATCATCATTTTTATACAATCTTTTTATGACTTATCTTTTATATAAGTCCGGTTATTTTCTCACAGTAAGTGGTCCGGACATTTTACCATACATACCGTTCTCACAGTAAGTGGTCCGGACATTTTACCATACATATCGTTCTCACAGTAAGTGGTCCGGACATTTTACCATACATACCGTTCTCACAGTAAGTGGTCCCAGGGAGTACGTTATAGGGTGGAGAAACGGGCTCGTTTTGCCGATTTATGTTGTCGCGCATGTGTTTCACTACTCCGTGAAAATGACTATTTTCCGGTTGTTTCGCGAGTGTGTAAAAAACAGCAAATTCTTATAAATTATTACAATTACAAACTCAATAAAGGTGCTAAATGTAAACATAAGTATTATTTATTCACATTGTGTCCTCTGCTACAGAGTGTGTATTTGTTTGCATGTTTAAAAGAACATTTTACCAGACGGTTCCGTGTAACAAAGATGGCGCCACTCTGCGCCAAATAAACAATGGTAACAGTGTATAGCTATTGTAAACGAGATACGAGACTACGGGTTATTTAGGCATTAATAATAACAAAAAGTGAATAGTAAACATATTTATCTTTGTCAAGAAGGTAATTTCATGGTGGTGTTTATAAGACAAAGCCTAAAAAGAGGTGATGAAAATGTGCCTTTTGAGATATCAGCTAAATTTTTAATTTTATAGAATTAAAAATGGTGTGGAGCTATTGCAAACGAGATACGAAGTATGGGTTATATTAGGCATTAATAATAACAAAAATTGAATAGTAGACATATTTATCTTTGTCAAGAATGTAATTTCGTGATGTTGATTATAACAGAAAGCCGTAAAAAGGGGCTGTAAAAATTGCCTTATTTGAGATGTTGGCTGAAATTTTAACTTTTCAAATGTAACGCGCTTACGATTGATTTACCTGTATCGATAAAATAGTAAATGGCGGCGTTCTAGCGCGACAACATAAATCGATAAACTAGAGCGTTTATGAACCCGTTTCGCCTCCCTATAACGTACTCCCTGGTGGTCCGGACATTTTACCATACATACCGTTCTCACAGTAAGTGGTCCGGACATTTCACCATACATACTGTTCTCACAGTAGGTGCCATCATACCACCCCAGTTTTCCTGGGTAGAACCGGTACTGAACACCTCTCGTCAACGGTAATCACACTTTCTCACTTGACAAGTCCAGCTCCCAGTGAGATTCGAACCCGTAGCGGTTAGAATACAAAGACAGAAAGAAAAAAATGGAACAATCAAAACTTTAAAAGCAGTAGCAGTCATATAAATGTTCTCTTTTTAATAATGATGTGTGTCAGCACGGGTCACCACGTGTCAAATGACCTGCAGAATAAATAATGGGAAATATAGATTCCATGATAACTATGTACTCTCTTTTAAACAGAGAGCACCAGAGAGCACAATAACTGGAGGGATATGATCATGGGACGCTACTGACATTACTACTGTCTATTAAACTCATAACACAGTTGCGCCCCTTGAATGATCTAAGTTTTCCGTAAGTGGATCTAGCGGTGTGTGTGTGGGAGAGTGGGCGGGGTCGTGGGGAAAGGGTGACAGTGGGTTCGGATTGTTTTTTTAAATAACTTTTTTTATAAAATATAAATCAATTAAATCTACAAGCGTTTTTGTGTTTGTTTGGCTGTCAATGGATTTGTTAAAAGGACACGAGGCAATCTTGATTTGTTTAAAACTCGTTCAATCAGAAAATTGTTTTTGCATACTTACTAACTTCTGATTATAATGCATGCAATCCTATGGTAGAATAACAAAGAAAATTTAAAACTCAACATTTTATTTAATTATACGCAAGCAGGTTTAATCAAAATGATACTGGATGACTAAATCGAGACGTTAATTTTAACTCTTGATTGGAAGTGATAGTAAGAGTAGGGCAGGGTATCCCGGTTCCTATACATCATTATCCTCTCTGAGTCTCTCTAGTTAGCCTCTAGGTAGACCTCTAAATATATATGATGTGTTTGGTGAGCCGTTAAGCAACCTTCACATACTAATTGCGTATAGGCAGATGTTGTACTCTTCATTTAGAATCTGAACATCTATCAGCTGATCAGATTAAGATAGCTGAAAGTAGGCCTACATATTTGAATAATTGCGTGTAATAGTATTGTTGATATAGACACGAACGATAAATGTCTTCATAACGTATGTGTTCAAGACCAGAGACCTTTGTTCAGACCCTACGCTGAGACAAACCGAGGCAGTGTCCAGAGGCAGTGGCCTCGGTAAAATTACCTCGTTAGAAATTTGAGAATGTACCAAACATTGAAGTCTGCATTCTAATGGGTATCAAATAAAATCACTAAATAGACTTGAATATATTTGCCTAACTTAAAACTGAAAATCTGGCCAGGGAATGCAGCACTGAAATACAGGAAATCACAAGTCGAAATCAACAGTTTTCCTCAGACCGCGCTAGGAAGGATTTGCCTCGGTCAACTTTCAGGGCTGGCTACAATTGTGAACATGTCATATTTTAAAAAGAATACAAAGCAATCTTGATTTATTTTCACCCACAATTAATTTGAAAGCAAGACCATGTCCATGATGTTATAGGGAAACGTTAATCTTATAGAGGTTTTCTAAGCACTTTATATAAAAAATAAAGATTTTCCGTAAAACACGTTTATCTTCTTATTTGACACACAATGTTCGACCTTTTATAGACATCAATGACTAAGGTTCATTTACCTTCATAGAGCATTATTATGGAATTCTAATGCTGTTTGTTTGTATATTATTTCGAAAACGCCGTCAGTTTTAGATAAACTGAAATTAGTTCACGACCTATCCATCCACCCCCTCCCCCACACTGCTCTCCCCGCCCTGGCCCACCCCACCCATCCACACACACTTCCAGCTCGTGAATAGAGGGATAAGTTAGAAATACATTTCGTAGAAGGTCTGATTTGTTTTAATGCGTGACCATGTATAAAAATAGACCTCAAGATTGCCTTGTCGTCACTTAAAAAACGTATGAATTGATATAACTCGTTTCATTACGTGCGTTTCCGAGTATGTTTCCTTCAACATAAACGACACGCTAAACACTGTCCTCCATGTCATCGAGAGTTTATTGTGATATGACTTACTGTAAGCAAACATATTCGTGTTTCTTAAATAACCTCTCGCCGTTGCGGGTTCGAATCCCGCTGGGAGTTCGTCTTGTAAGGAAGTGTCGATTCTTACGGATTGCGGAAGGTGTACAGTACTGGTTCTTCCCAAGAAAAGTGGGTGGTCTGCCTCCACCACAAAAAAATCGACCGACATATATAATCTTACATGTGTTGAAAATGACGTGAAACACCATACAAACAAACAAACTCAAAGTAGCTATCTCGCGAACAACAGGCAACTTTTACAACATATGTACACCGTTTCTTAACCTACTGACGACGAGGTATATTATTATATAATTTCACTATTTTGAGAATTCAAACTCTATAGCCAATATAAACCGCTTTAACCAGCCAGGCCAAACCCCAAAACTGGAGCATCGAATTAAGAGTTACCGACTCATAATTCATTTTACACATATTCAATCAAGGTTATTATTTTTATTTTTTTAATAAACCTATACTTTTAATCGCACATATACATTAGTATATGACCTGAACATCTGGCTAGAGTTTTGATAAACGGTTTTGTAGAGCAATTTTGCCGTTATTTGGAGGCTTAGTTTCTTTAATTAAACACAACACTGATAAAAACAAAAAAACATACAAAAACATATTCTGCTAGACTACTATTTTATCGAAACTTATTTGCGGAACATGTCCAAAATGCGTCCATTGTATATTGTTCAAAGCCCCTGCATAACAGCAGCAGACAATTTGCTGCATATTTAGTAACATCAGCAGAGGCATGCCAGTTTTTCCAAGATGGCAGAATGCGTTACAGCACTGCGTTAATTGCCACCAATAACGTCAGTGCAAATCTCGACAAACGAGACAGCATGTCTTTTATGCTTGGTGCACCTCATAACATATTCAAATTTATTTGTAAATGATAATTTATTTTAAGTTCTTCTGCGTTACCACTATAAACGAGAGCAGCGTGCAGCAGTGTCGGTTCTGAGTCACGTGTTTGGGGTGATTACTCCGCCTGGCGGTAGCAGGTGGTGACAGGTTGAGAAACACTGACGTTTTTTGAGGTGGAGACACAGATTTAGATATGATATTATTTAATTATAGATGTGGTAATATTGCATAAAGCAGTTGAACAGTTTAAGGCCGAACACTGTACATAATATCGGTACGGTAACATCGCACGCAGAAGTTGAACATTTGTTTAAGGCAGAACACTTTAAATAATTGCGGTGATATTGCATAAAGAAGTCGAACATGTTAAGACAGAAAACTTTAAAGGGACTGGAGGCGATTTGGAAGAATAATGTGTGTCCAGTCCATATACTAGTAAAACCACCATAACGTGTTTCAGTTACATATTCAATGTACATATGTACTAAACTAGGTCCAACAAAAGACCCACAAAAGAATTGAAATATTTAGGTCGGGAAAACTCGGCTAGTTTTTGGTGCATACATCATTAATATTAATCCATATGATGCTTTAAAGGGAGACATGGCAATCTTGACTTTTATCGAACATTAACATTTGTTCCTCGATTAAGTTATCCTGCGTCATTTGCTTGCATATAATTAAATAATAAAAAAATAAGATTTCAATTTCTTTCGTTATTTTACCCATTATTTAAATATATTATTGGTGCAATATTATAAAAAGACAGTAATATTTAAAAACAATTTGCTTTTAACTATTCTAATAATAAATATTAATGATTGAACAAATGCAAGTTAAGAGAAAAACTAACGGGACGCCGTGAGTTTTTAAAAAATCAAGATTGCCGTGTGTCCCTTTAAAGCTATAATAAACTCTTGTTTTGTGATCTAACTACACCTGTATTTACAGCTAGTAATATGTACCCTATATTCATTAATATTGATAATTTAACAACAAAAAGACGCTGCCTCGTCGTGTTTTCCAGTCCAGACATTTCATAAATAACCATTCAAACGAATTTCATATGCGGCTTATATAATGCAAGTTCACATTTCATATGAAACTGAAGCACATTATGAAAAGTTTCTCTTGGATTTATATACTTCCAGATCTCCTCCAGTCCATTAAAACAGTTGAGGTAACATCGCATAAAGTAGTTGAATTTGTTAAATCAGAAAACTTAAATATGTTTTATATGTTTTATGTTTTATTCAACAAATACAGTAGACCATTTGGTCCAAGAGTATATAAATAAACAAATAATTTTCAATTGCAGAGGTCGACGGCACTAACAAACATTACATAATAACAAATTGTGTACAATATAATAACATTCTTAATCAGTTTTAATTATGAAATTTCTATTTGAAGTTTTCTGATATTCAACAACAAATTCAACTACTTTCGTTGACATCAACTATCTGGTAAAGTAATTTTTACTATAAGCAATTGTTTAAAATAGAAACATTCTTCAAATCCACGTGTCACAGACAGTAGTATTGTTGTTAGAGTACCTCTTGGGAGAGTACTAGTATTTATTGATTGTAATATATGTCATTTAAAATTTTAAAACCATCAAATACATAAGCAGCCAAATTCGTTACAATAGTAAGCTTCTCTGATGTCAACAGTTCTATAAATTTGGGAATATTTGTGCGGTAATATTGCATACAGTACTTAAACCGTTTAAGTCGGAACACTTTAAATAGTAGCGGTAATATTGCATAAAGAAAATGAACATGTTATTGCAGAATACTTTAAATAGTTGTGGTGATATTGCGTAAAGTAGTCGAACATGGTAAGGCAGAACACTTTAAATAGTTGTGGAGATATTGCATCAAGTAGTTGAACCTTTTTAAGTCCGAAAACTTTAAATAGTTGTGGTAATATTGCATAAAGCAGTATAACATGTTAAGGCAGAACACTTTAAATAATTGTGGAGATATTGCATCAAGTAGTTGAACCTTTTTAAGTCCGAAAACTTTAAATAGTTGTGGTAATATTGCATAAAATAGTTGAACATTGTTAGTCCGAAAACGTTAAATAGTTGCGGTAATATTGCATGAAATAGTTGAACATTGTAAGTCCGAAAACTTTAAATAATTGCTGTAATATTGCATAAAATAGTTGAACATTAAGGTCAAAACATGTATTAAAACATAAAATGGAACATGTGATGAAGTATTCGGAAGTATTCGGAAGTATTCGGAAGCCCTTATAACTTAGGACTTACGCAATACAGTCAATAGAATATATTTAAACTTTACAAACTATACCAAATAAATAGCTTCAATACATCTTGTGTGAACTAATGTACTATTACGCTGTGTCCCACGAACACTGCGCTGATGCATACTACGGTTAACCGTGCAGGGCCAATTGGTTTATTCACATTACAGGTATTGTGTATGTCAATATATTGTGTAAAGGCTTTCCCGGGGTTGTGGGTTGAGTAGGTGGGAGGGTGGGTGGGTGGGTGGGGGATAAATTTCCAATGAGAAATACGGATGAAATTTATATAAAAAACTGACAAAAACATAATAAGCTGTATTATCAAATATCAACAACATGTCCAGAACATAGTCACAGCCCCCAAAAAATAACAGAAAACTGCACTAAAAAAGTTTTTAAAGAAACAAATGTTTAGCAAAGCCAAAAAAAAATAACAGAAAACTGCACTAAAAAAGTTTTTAAAGAAAAAATGTTTAGCACTCTTTAATACAGAACTACTTTCAAATGCACATCCGGCTGATTTAGTGGAATATAACCTAAAACAGTGAGCTAATGTTGGCTGAAAATTATTCGCGGATAATTGTTGCCTGACCTCGATGTGCTGCCTACGTTCACCCTATATACCAATGTTTTGTATCCGTTTTTTTTAAAAATTAATCCTGTTACAGAAGATTTTGTGTGCACTATAGTATTTTCATTAAATGTGTGTGTGTGTGGATTTTTTGGTGGATTTTTTTGCTTTCGGTCTAGATATATAACAAAATCGTAAAGAGCCCCGGTAAGGTCAGATAAGGCCAGGATTACAGTACGTCTATAGCCGCCACGGTATCCCTTTAGCTGGGGCTGTTTCCTCGCCCCACCCCCTTTGGTACGCAGTATTCAGGGCAAATTTAGAGAGTATTCAGTACCCACGGTCCGGGTACTCGGGTTATCCATGTTAAATTGTATTCAGTACTCGGGTCTAAAATCGGGTCTAAAATGAAGGAGTATTCAGTACTCAGCTCTAAATTAGAGAGTATTCAGTACTCGGAGGGAGGGTGGGTGTGGGTTGGGGGATAGGGCGGAAACATCCACTTGGCTGTCCAAGTACCCTATATACACTCAAGTGATATGAACACGCAACACGGGAATTTCCGCTAAATATTGTATGTACAATATGCTGCTTTTAATCGAATGGTACATGGCTACGTAAGACCTTTCCTTTTGGAAAAAATACTAAAACAACAAATAATACAGCAAATAGTATTCCTTTAATGTTTCATTATTCACAGAGTACGCGTTTGGCTCAATCATGTGAGCAAGCTTAGGATGCAACATTTTGCAAACTATTTACGTTAAATACAGTACTGAACTAGCTCAATTTTTCAAAGAGCTACTTCAACATTTATGAAGTTCTTGTTACAAAGTGTAGTGTGATTAAAACGTCTACAACATCACAGTTGTGTCCTTTCTCTAGTTAACTGCAACTTTCTTTTTAAAAAACATCTTGGGATTTCATTGGAATATTATGTGCAATTAAGTGTGCAGTATATACAATATATAGCGGAAATTCCCGTGTTGCGTTTTCATATCACTTGAGTGTATAACCGCATCAGTACCACTTTACTTCATACGACTAGATTCTCCCTAGGACCCCTATAACCGCCTCATCTCTTAATCAAAGAATCAATTTGTTTTGTTTCTTCCGTGTTTCATGGTGAATTTTCTTCGGCATGTTCTTGCTAATATAATCCGCTTTGTGAGACAGGTACGTCAGCAGATGTCACGCATCCACCTGTTGCACCGTACTTTAGCCATAACAGCAAAAGGAACGCTTTCAGGATCGATTGTCGTGGATAGACGCTTGACGTATCTAGCATTGTCGTCTGCTTGCAGATACGGGCTTATGCTCTCAGTTACACGTGGTTATTGAACTCGTTCAGTGCAATTATGTTTAATATTGTTCTGACAAGCAGTGGCCTAGCTGCACTAAGGCACTGCAGGCCCGGGCCTGAAGATTATTCTGGGAAATCTCGAAAATGCGTCAGAATGCGCCAGATACACTTTATTTATAAAAAACACAAAAAACTACAGTGCTCAGAAATTAAGCGGGCCTGGAACTTCAAAAAGACCAGCTACGCCCCTGACAAGTGTCGCCTTTATAAATAAATCACATTTTAATGAATATTTATATAAGGAGTGCAACATACGTATGTATCAAACGTTTATCAAACCGCGTTATGTCGGAAGGAAATAGAATAATAGCATCAATGTTTGATAGACCAATGTCCGCGCCAAATTAGTAAAATTAAAGGGATACATGACAATCGTGAATTTTAAATTAAAAACTAGCGGCGTCTCGTTAGTTTTTCTACATCAATTGCATTTGTTCAATCATTAATGTTAATTGTAAGAATTGTATTAATCCATTTGTTTTTGCATATTATTAATTTTTGATATTATTGCACCAATAATATATCAAATGTAATAAAACGAAATAATACACCTCATTTGCATATTCCACTCTTCTTTTAATGTGACGTCATCCGGTCCATAAAGTTGCATATTGACCTACTAATATTGACCGGGCGCCCGGTCCGATAGCTATATTAACAGACGTGTGAAAAAAACGACGTCAACGTATTGATTTAATTTGTTGGTCAGATTCGGTATAATATAACAAATAATGTATGGTGCTTCGGTCCATATGAGGTTTATGGACTGGGCAGTCAGACCTAGAACGTTATATGGAACTCAGCTTCGCTTCGGTCCATATAACATTCTAGGTCTGTCTGCCAAGTCCATAAACTTGCATATGGACGTCAGCACCATACATTATCTGTTAAAGAGTGAATACTTAACATTTGATTTATTTCAATGTAACCAGGGTAAAAGTAAAAATGATATTGGATATATAAATCGAGACACCCATTTCAAATATTTCAAAATTGCCGTGTGTCCCTTTAAAAATCTTTTTTTTTTGTTTGATACCGACTATGATATTAACCCTTTCGCTGCAACTGTCAACATCATTGCTTTTACGAGGCCCTTTAAAACCAGTGGGCCAAGATCAACATCATGTACACTCTATGCAGGCTGATCAGGGTTACATTGTTCGCCACTCAGTAAGAATGTTTTCCAAAACACTTTTTTTTATATAAAATTATAATATTACCGGAAGGTTAAATTCAAATTTTAGCAGATGACATTTGGAATTTGGCGGCGAAAGGGTTAATAAAAGCTATCCTTACAAGCATGTGACTGAATAACATCAAAAGACGAGAATGTTATTCATCTTTACATAATCTCACGTAACAATCCCCGTGTAACACTATTTTAATAATGAGTCATCACTAGTCACAATAATGGCATTATCTGTAGAGAGTATCTATCTTATTCTCCATATACCGTCATCGAACACAAACTTCCCGTTAAAGGGACACTGTCCGTAAGTAAGCAGATATTGAGCATAACCAAATAACTGTCTGACTTTTATTCAGTGAAATATATACATAGAAAACATGAGCATAGACCCAAAGAAGTCTGTAGTAATACATTCGTGAGTTTGAAAAAGAACAGTTTGAATTATTATTTGTAAATAATGCGGGACCCACATTATTTACCTTTTCTACGGAACACGTGACTTACATTAGCGAGTTAGATTTTTCTACATAGTATGTATTGCGTAATATGTGTGGCCCGCTTAGCTCAGTTAGGATTATTGCCCGTGAGTGTAGTTTTAGTTTAGGCTGCTAGTTCAAACTCGCGATGCGGTACTTTTTTTGTACCACTATCGAATTCCGTCTTGCTTTTAATAAGTAAATATTCAATAATGTTTAATGTGTAATGTTTGTGAACGTAATTAGTGTGTGTTTTATAAGCTTAAAGTTACGGACAGTGTCCCTTTAAATAACGCGAGTACTAAATCTGTTTTCATCGATTTTGTATATTTCCACAAGTTACACAACTGTGAAATGTTAAATCGAGCATAATATATATATTACGAACGCATCGCATATTTGCACTAGGTCATAGACAACAATTGCATTATCCATAGACTTAATGTTTAATGTGTTCCCATCTAGCATGTAAACAAACAAAAAAGAGGCTGTTTTTGCCTACCCTGCTGCACAGATGCAACTTAGATACATGTAAAACGGAACTTCTTTTCTGGCGACGACCTATTTTTAATGCCACTTTTATGTGTCCGAAGGTCATGACACTACCATTTGAGGGAATCCCCAAAGAAAATGAAAATCACACACTTTCCTTTTTACTCTGCCATATCATAGAACAAAATCTTATGGATGAAACCTATGTTAAATAATAATCAGAAATAAATAACAAATCCAAGGAAACACAATTGAATTTCCCACCTAATAACTCAATCAAGATCCAATCAAAACGAGGCTTATGTATGCATTAGACATGGGCATTTATACCTTTTCTGCCAATCAGACCGTCTTTTGCAATAGGGTACTGTAACCACTAGGCGCATGTTATGCTACTATGGCAGACAGATGCAATGGACATGCTACAAAACAAATAAAGTAAGGTCTCATCTTTTTGGTTAATTTAAACAACATCAATGCCTACGCCCATCCCGGTGTTGATGGGCTACGTCCATGGCGATAGCTATCCCGTCATCAGCAGGCATATTTTACAACAGGTCATATACCACTATTGCATTTCCCATAGCCTCCATTATAGCCTGTTGGCCTACAACACCTATTCCTATATAAGAACGGATGATAAAACCTAACTTTTTTTAAAGAACTATCTTAGAGACACTAAAAAAATACCAGCAAATTGGGGGTAATGTGATGCTTTCGGCCTCTAATATTTCACTGAAGGTGGCCACCCCCAGAATGGCAGTCAAGACATTTTACTTTTTGCAAATATACTCTCAGTACAATTTTATCCATACAAATGCAAATTTCAGTCAAAATATCCTAAATCAACATGTTTTATGATGGAAATATAATATTTTGATGTTTTATGGAGATTTGTTATGATTTGGGTAATTTAATCCAATCAGAATCTGCCTTACAATCTGACTATATACTCTAATAGACCCTATACTTTTGTCAACCAATCAAAAGCCCCAAATCAATAGTGGTATCTGATCAACAGATGTAAACCGTTTCTAAACCTACTGACGACGAGGTATATATATAATTCATATATTTTGCGAATCCGTTCTGTAGACACAATATAAACGGCTTTAACCAGCCAAGACAAACCCCAAAACTGCAGCATCGAATTAAGAGTTACCAACTCAAAACTCATTTTAGACATATTCCATTGCGGGTATTTGAAAAACCCGTGAACAACTATACTTTTAATCGGCAGATACGCGTTAATGTATGACCTGAACACCTGGATAGAGTTTTGATAAACGGTTTTGTAGTGTTTACCGTTATTTGGCGGGTTAGTTTGTTTAAGTATCCTAGAGGTGAGAATGCGGATGCGTTTGTATGATGGTGCGACTTTTATATTTTTAGTTAACCTATAATAGCTAAATCAGTAATGCACTTGCCGACTGTATTAATTTTATTTCTTGTTTTTCATGTGCGTATAAGCTAATATATCATACTTTTATATATTTTATTTCATGCTCTGTGACCATGTGACCAGTCTACCTTTTTGGTTAGACTTCTTATATATAACTTTATAATATAGCCTGTCTTATATATGACTTTATACTATAGCCTGTCTTACATAAAACTTTATGCTATAGCCTGTCTAATATATAACTTTATACAAATAGCCTGACTTATATATGACTTTATACTATAGCCTGACTTATATATGACTTTATACTATAGCCTGTCTTATATACGACTTTATACTATAGCCTGTCTTATAACTTTATACTATATCCTGGATAGTAGATCAGAATCCTTAAAAAAACACTAGCTACTCTACTGTAAAACTATTGATTATTAATTTATTCTCAGACGAGTAGCTAGCCTACTATATGTGCTAGGTCATCATCCAATTCTCTCATGTGTTACACTAGGAACGAACAGGTATCGAGCAGCACAACCATCACACCGAACATACAGGTATCGAGCAGCACAACCATCAAACCAAACATACAGGTATCGAGCAGCACAACCATCAAACCAAACATACAGGTATGGAGCAGCACAACCATCAAACCAAACATACAGGTATCGAGCAGCACAACCATCAAACCAAACATACAGGTATGGAGCAGCACAACCATCAAACCAAACATACAGGTATCGAGCAGCACAACCATCAAACCAAACATACAGGTATGGAGCAGCACAACCATCAAACCAAACATACAGGTATCGAGCAGCACAACCATCAAACCAAACATACAGGTATCGAGCAGCACAACCATCAAACCAAACATAATTCTTATTCAAGTAACATATTCGTTCATGGTATCTTAATCTAAAAGTGCATGATATTTGATGGTAAGATAACGATAATATGAAATAAGTATGGCTAGTCGTCTACTTAAAGTAGCTATCCCGCATACTATAGTCACATTTTACAACATATGTACATCTCTACTGACAACGAGGAATATATGTAACTGACACATTTTGAGAATCCAAACTGTATAGACACAATATAAGCTGCTTTAACCAGCCAGGCCAAACCCCAAAACTAAAGCGTCGAATTATCCGGATTCAATTTACGCATATTCAATCACGGATATTTTAAGAACCCGTGACTAAATCTAAACTTCATCGGCACATATACATTAATATATTACCATACTTATGGACAGAGTTTTGATTAACAGTTTTGTAGTGTAATGTTGCAGTTATTTGGCGGATTATTTTCTTTAAAACTCCATGCAGGAAGAATGTGCCACATTAGTGTAGACATTTTCGCTGGTGAAGTACCTTAAGTTCAGTTGACTGACTTGGATCTCGTATAATAGGATTTTCCAATGTAACAGGTGTGCGTCATTGAAAGACACTTGTCCGAGATATTATGAAAAACCACGGGATATTGAAAGTACACGTCAAAAATGTGCGTCCGAGTTACACACCTGTTAATAAGATACTTCAATTATACTGCATGATTTGTAGCAAATGATACTTCAATTATACTGCATGATTTGTAGCAAATGATACTTCAATTATACTGCATGATTTGTTAGCAAATGTTTCTAAGATCGTCTTTCACCTGTTTTTCCCCCTCTATTTTTGACTTATTTCTTGCTGTTGATCCAATGTACCAAATTCAAATTTGAACACTTATTACTGACCAAACATTTACAAAGGTTATCAGTAAGTGCCTTTTAAGAAAGGTGCAGTTTTTAATTTTAATTTTAAAAATAATTCAATTATAAAATTGCTGTGAAAATTGACGGTCATTTTATAATGTTGCCTAAGGACAAATAAACACACACTGCTACTGGTTGTTTAGCATACATTTAGCACTGATATTTGTTTATAAAATATTGCAATCTTTACCGATAAAACTGCGCAGTACAGCTCACATGTAAATAAAAATGAAAAACACGTACAAAAGTCATAAGAAAATTCGAGTCATAAACCGAAATAATACGGAAAACTAACATCGCAATAGTTAACCAATCATGCTACGGACGGCAGCACTCCCGAAAGGGAAGATCATATACAGGGAAGAATCAAAGAACTAAAAGTAGTGAGCGTCGTAGGTTGGTCGAAGTAGATCATTTGTCAGGTTGAAGGGGCGTGAAAGAAGCAGAATGCGTTGCATGTTTTTTGTTATATTTTTACTGAAACAAAGTTATGCCATTTATGTGAAGAAGCCTGCCAACAGTTTTAATATGACAATATTATCAAATGAGGAATGTATTGTAAACTGCGACCAATCCTTGTTGGTGCAGATGCGCGACTTTAAATGTCTAGTCGCTTTACTGGTGCTCAACTGAAGGCGATAATTCAATAAATAGTGTGCGAGATATAAGAACATACAACACAGCTACAGATGCGATTTTTGATCAGTTCGGTATTTACACATTGGTATATATTTAAATGGATATTTCATGATTTCACTTGGATAAAATAAAACGCTAAACTCGTGTGACATTGTTTTGGGGAGGCATTCCACTAATATTGTATGGCATTACACAAAATGTAACTCATCAAATAAACTTGTTTTATAATAAGCTTTATACAAGATGACTGGTTGGTCCTGCCACAACCCATGCATTGCTCAATTTGCATGGATTGTTTATTTATTTGACAATTCCGATTACTTTAATGGTGTCCATGCTTTATGTTTTAATTGGGTATTTTGACATTTTTAACTGGTTATTTAAGATGCTTATCTGTAGCTCTGCGTACAACGTTTTAAAGAAGAAGAAGAAGAAATTTTATTGACTTAAACTATTACATAATTTTTTATCATATAAACATACATTTTACAACTATAATTTGACCACATTAACAAGATTAGTACAGGTTCATTAATTTATGAATTAATATGGGGAAAAAAAGAAGAAAAAAAGGAGATATAACATGGAGAAAAAAATACCAATATATATATATAGGAATCAAAATCTAATATCTAATACGGTACAATAGAACAATTGTATTATAGTGAGGATGAACGAGATTATAAGTTATTTATCATGGTACGTCTTAAAGAGAAAGCTTCTGAGATGTATTTGCTAAAATTGATAACATCTTTTTTGTTTGTTGACTGAAGGTGAGCAATGAATTTAAACATACTAGGCCTATGGCTATAATATCGTTTTATATATTTACTTCTGATTGTATTATAAACAGGACATATTAACGCAAAATGGAACTCATCCTCTATATCATTAGTGTTACATATTTGACATATCCGGTCATGTCGTTCTAACCTTTCACGAGAGATACATGGCACTCGCGAATTGGTTATCAATCATTAAAACAATTATTTATCCAGTATCATGGTGAGATGGAACCTGCTTGCATATAAATATATATATTTTTTGTTGATTTTTCTTTTTTTGTCGTCTTCAACAATATCTGTAAATATATTATTGGTGCAATGTAATCAACTGTTAATACTATACACAAATAAGTTGCTTTATATTATTCCTATGACTAAGGTGATAAATACCTCACACCCCACAAACATTTGTTTAGTAAGGCCAAGGGAAAAAACTCTCCATGGTATTGAGTGAGCCGCAATAAAATTGTGTCATTTACACTTTGTATTTATTTTTTTGTTGTTGTATTGAGGGCAGATAAGCTTACCAAAGTAAGAGGGTACATCACCCGCCTACCGGCTATAAAGGAAAGCCCTGCACCTAAAGACCGAAATGTTCGTGTAGAGGAGGTAACTCCAAACAGAAGCGAAATATACCCCATATGGCTTTTTACAAATACTTGTATTATATTATACGCGCCAGCAACTGGTTGTCTTGTACGATACGCTGCTTTATTCCGATAATGTATTGCGGGAAACCAGCATAGAAATAATCGAGACTGCACTGCATCTTCGACGCTTGATTATAAATAGAGCGGGTGCACCTATTTACGAACCTGTTCCCAAATCTGAACACTTTTTGAAATACTAATATTAAAGTTGAATTTAAACAAATTCCGCGAATATGACGTCATTAATATCATGTCATTTCCTTTCTATTTCGCCTCGGCGCCATATTTTCAATGAGCTGGTTGTTTTGATAGAGAATTGTCTATTTTTCTTGGAAGCCTTACTTTTGGTAAGTAAACTTAAATGTTTGCTAATGTTTTGCACCAATTTTGTAAGAATATATGTCACTGTATATGTATGGTCAACTTGATGACTAAGCATAGTTAGCATGCGGAAACATGTACTTTTCATGTGTGATGGTCGTGGTAATGAAGTGACGTCTCGTTCCAGAAGGACAGCGGTGTTCGGAATTACATTCAAAATATTTACCATTGTTTTCAATTCCGAACAAAATATAACGAGTAGGTCCTTTGGTTATTTCTTTCTTGAAAATTACAACTTTACTAATTTAACCATACAAACTATAATTCGATGTATAACTACTAAATGTGTGATGAGGGTGGTATCTTCTATTAAGTTAGAACCAAGCAAGATGTCCGCAAATGATGAAACGCCAGCAACATTAGTTCCATCAGCCACGATTCAAACATCAACTGCAGTCACAGTAAATTGTTGCTAGTGTTGCAGCCTTGTCAACACCAACTGCAGTCACCGAAAACGTAGCTAGTGTTACAGCCTTGTCAACTGACACTCAAACACCAACTGCAGTCACGGACATCGTTGCTAGTGTTACAGCCTTGTCAACTGACACTCAAACACCAACTGCAGTCACGGACATCGTTGCTAGTGTTACAGCCTTGTCAACTGACACTCAAACACCAACTGCTGTCACGGACATCGTTGCTAGTGTTACAGCCTTGTCAACTGACACTCAAACATGAACTGCAGTCACGGAAAATGTTGCTAGTTTTGCAGTTTTGTCAACATCACATGCTGTCACGTAAAACGTTGCTAGTGTTGCAGCCTTGTCAACTCAAACATCAACTACAGTCACGGACATCATTGCTAGTGTTGCAGCTTTGTCAACTGATACTATTAAGTCTATTGACGTTATAGAACATAATGAGCTCCAAATGTCAACAAATCTACCAGCATCAACGATAGAATTCAATGAGCCCTAGCTTACGGCAACACCTATCACTACTGAATCCTTGACTACATCTGCATCGATCCCCAACGTTGGTTCTCCAGTTGCATAGTGCTCATCCGTGTCTGTTGCCGCTAATCCAGATGCTACTGGCGATGCATCACCACTCTCCAAATACCTAACAACGCCAAAATGTATTAAGGAATCTGCATGAAAACCGAAGGTGCGAAGGGTTATAATGCCAAATACTAGGATCTAAGTACAGACAATTGCTGAAAGAAAAAATTGAACAAAAGGAGAATGCAATTAAAAAAAGGAAAGGCGAAAGCAAGAGCGTTTAGAGAAAAAACTTAAAATAACAGAAGAACTGAAAATGAAACTGAAGAAATGTAAAAGAGCGCGAAGAAGCTAAAATGAAACAAAAAGAGAGGAAGAGGCTTGCTAGAGAAAAACTACTAAAGGAGAGAGAGCACTCTGATTCGGATGACTGCTTGAAAGTAGATGGAAAGTTATGCTACACGTGTGAAACACCATACGAAGAATTCATACAATGCGCAAACTGATACAGGAGATTTCAATTTCCATGTGTTGCTAATGAGTTGGTTGAGGGTTTGGGCTAATTACCATTTGAATGTTGCTAATTCTATAACTAACAGTTACTATAACATTGACAAACACACATTTTATCAATTCCAGAAAATTCAACAATGATGTTGTCAGTTGATATAATGTGTGTGAGATGAAATATTTATAGATTCGATTTGTATCAAAACAATTCAGAAATACCTGCCTTAATTTTGTTTATTGTAATTATGTTTATGTTCTAATAATAGTTTCATGTTATTTTGTTCTGTGTTGATATTTTTAAAAAAATCTTAAACTGTTCGGAATTACATTCATGCTTTTTCGGAATTAAATACATTGTTCGGAATTGCACGTCGTCATATGCTTTATAATATGCACTGTACTATCGTAACTATTATCTATATAACGTTCGGTAATAGACGTAGTGGTAGCTGAGTGTTTCTTTAATTATAATACATGGCCGTTTTAGCGAATATGGTATCTAATACCGAACAATATATTTTTCCGTTTAGATGTTCGTAAATAGCACCTATTTACCCGCTCTACAAACGTTTGTTTTGAAAACAAGCTAGCGTCGCAGATGATCTAGGCTAGTATTGCACAACACTATCTGGTCAAATTTCAATCGTGAACGATCGGCCAATCCCGTCATTCTTCGGGGTGAACGCTCGGTCAATCCCGTCATTCTTCGGGGTGAACGCTCGGCCAATCCCGTCATTCTTCGGGATCCCGCGAAGCAGTGTACGAGATGCTGCGAATGGTCATATTATTACCTCCAGAATGGCAGTAAAGAAATTTTACTTTTTGCAGATATACTCTCAGTACAATTGTACCCATAAAAATGCAAATTTCAGTCAAAATATCTTAAATGAACACGTTTTTATGTTGGAAATATATCTTGTGATCTTTTATGGGGATTTGTTATGATTTGGGAAATTTAATCCAATCGGAATCTACCTTACAATCTGATTATATGCCCTAATAGACCTATACTTTTTTCAACCAATCAGAAGGCCCAAATCAATAGTGGTACCTGACCAACTATAATGATAGCAATAGGCGCAGGTAGGACCTACGCCTAAAATGGTTTCCTCCCATAGCATGATATACATATAACATTGAAAGAACAGTGAATTAGATTATTTCCAAAAGATTCACTGAGATTGAACATAAAAAGCTGGTTTATAATCTCTTTATTTAAGAGGAGTATTTTTTGTCGCACAATAAATTCTGAATGGCAATGTTCGTGCTTACCCTACAAAAAATACAAAACGCTGAATAAGTTCTAGATACAATGAATACCAACACATAATAACCCAATAACCAAACGTCATCTGATGAGATGTCTTTGTTTAGACCTATACTGATAATCTATTCTAGTTTGACCTTTTGAAACCTTGCTTATAACCAGTCAGCTTTGGGTATTTTAAAACATCATGTTAGATGTAAGTATTAACCCCCCTTACAAATGCCCTTGTGAAAGTAGGAATTGACGACAAAAAGATGTGCCTGGCAAAAGAACATAACCTAGGAGGTTCATTTTCACTTGCCCCTCAACGCTGTGGGTTCGATCCCTCAGGAGTCTAGGAATCTTTATTTGAAGAAGCTGTCCTGCTGGCTTGCGGAACGTCGGTGATTCTACCCAGGTGCCCGCTCGTGCACGAAACTTGTCCGGAGGGGTAACTGGGGTCTTCCTCCACCAATAGAAGCTGGACTTTAGCTGTTGGTGCGACTATAACATCCGATGTTACTATTGAAGTTATCTTCCATTTAGTACACAAAAAAACAAACACAAAAAAGAAGAAAAACCAAAAAAAAACCCGAGGAAAATCCCTGGAATAGATCTGCTATCAAGAAAAAAGATAAAACTTTGTCATTTAAATTTTAAGATTAGCTCCCCTTTCAATGAAGAAAGAACAAACTGATACTTTCAGTAAATCATGGAAATTAAAATATTTTTCTAGTTTTCTTCTTCCTGAAAATGTCGTTTGAAATGTTTATTACAGTATGCAAGACTGCTGCGATACATAACCTACCATCTGTCCAATGGGATTCACCATGTTGTTTAATTGCTCAACTTATTTTACAGATGTATGTGTTTGTTTGTTTGAATGGTGTTTTATGTCATTTTTAGCACATCTTAGGCCATATATGACGGTCGATTTCTTTTTTGGTAAAGGCAGACCACCCCATTTTCCCAAAGTAGAACCAGTACTGTATACCTTCCACCATCCATAAGAATCGACACTTTTTCACATACAAGTTGAGCTCCCAGAGGGATTCGAACCCGCAGAGGTGAGAGGCGAGAAGGTGTACAACGCAAAGTCGTTCACAGCCGCATATAAATTGTCTTGACAAAATTTCTACAAAACACAAGTTCATTTCTCAGCTATGTATCCGTGTTGATGTTGCGATGTTTCGTCTTGTCTTAACAGGTTTAGACGATTAATGTAATTGTCTGGTTATATTTCTCGTTCCAAATCATGCGTAAAAACAAGATATACGGCTTAACATTAATTAGCTTGTCTTATCTTTATATGATGTTGATTTTTGTTTAGTACCCTGCACCGCTATTAACGTGTTGAATTGTATTAATGACACACTCTGCGGGCAACCCAGGCGTAAACTCCTGATACACGACGACGTACAAACTATCGCGAAGTCTCGTAAATTTTCACGAGAGTAATTAGTGTTGAGCGAACAATTAATCTATGCTTCCATTTTTGACCCTGATGTCAAAGAAATGTCGTTCTCAGGTCATATCGGCGAAGAGTATTAAATTGGATACAGGTGGAACACGAACATGTGCTAATAACAACGCAAAAATGGAGTAAAGCCGGAAGTGAAGTCTTGGAACGTGGACTTACTAAAAAAAAATAAAAAATTAAGGAGCTGTTGTTATTGTTTTCGGCCTAAAACAAGCCTAATACTCTATGTCTACCTATATATCACGTTTGATCAAGTAATGTTTTTTTTTTCAAAATGATATGCATTTAGTTATAAACATGTTTGGTGGCCATTTAAATAAAATGGCCGTTGATAGCTTATTATGTATCATTATGACAAGTTCCATGCTGTTGTTTTTACGCACTACGGCTCTACTATATTTATATTAGTCAAAAAGAAAGTGTGCACATCCGTTTTTGGAAATATTCGACAATGTGTAATGATACATTTAGCAAAACCGTAATAAAGTAATGATACCTTTGTATGAAAAGTTTCTTCACTAACGGAGTTGGAGTTCCTCAAAGACATAAAAGAGCCCTACAAAAATTACAAAATGCACGAGTTGATTATTTTACAAGAAGTTGAATTTTTACAAGAAGTTGAATATTTTACAAAGTTGAATATTTTACAAGAAGTTGAATATTTTACAAGAAACAAGAAGTTGAATATTTTACAAGAAGTTGAATATTTTACAAGAAGTTGAATGGGAAACAGTCATCTTGTTAATTGCTGTGTTTCTGGAATTTCTCGTGGAGCTCAAACTTTGAACTTCTCAAACATCAAGTAAGGAAGTTTGAACACATGTATGACGTACACACACACAGTTGTGTAATATTCGTGATGAGGTCGATGATGCAAAGTTGGTTGCACATTTTCTATTTTGACTCGGTATAGCATGGCTTTTAGGACCTCCTGCAGAATTTGGGATGACACGCATTTTTTAAAAGCATAGGCGTCCTGTATAGGATTTGAGTCATGCTTGGAGTAGCACGTCGATTCTTGGAGTGAAATGGTGTTTTACCTTTTCTGAAAGAACAAGTTGACGGAACGATGACATTGACAATATTGAAGTCGAGTTGTGTAATGGTTGACATTTGCAGTTAGACGAAGAAAGGAGCCATTATGTGATAGATATAAACCTTTTAGTGATTGCTAGCTAGACTTTTGCTAGGCTTTGTCTATATTTTATTTTATACAGTTTCAGTTTAAGCAAATATTACGTGAACTATTAAACTCTGTATCGACGTATCGTATAAAACACCATAGAAACAAATGGGCTTAAATGGTTTGCTCTGAAGCCGTTGTCTACAGAAAACAACAACAGTTTATTCGATTCCATGTCATGGCGCTATATAGAGAATATTATGTCAGTGCCTTTTACTATCAAGTTTATTAGGCGAGGCTTAGAAAACGAAGAATAGCGAGGCTCTGCCGAGCCATTATTCGTTTTCGTGCCGAGCCTAATAAACTTGATAGTAAAAGGCACAGACATAATATTCTATTTATCATGTAGATTATCCATGTTTTCTGTATGAATTACTATTATTACCTATTTCTAGAATGGTACGCTTATCGAGGACAACGCCATGATGTTGTTGTGCTTTGTTTGTTTTATGACGTCAGGCAAAGTTACGTGCATGACGTCAGATAACGTTACGTACAATAAACGCCGAGGGATTCCGCATTGATTTGTTTTATTGGTCAGTGCCTAATTAAAGCAAAATTTAATAGGTCACCCCTTTATTAGGCAGAAAAGTGCATATCTGCATGATAAAACATTGTTATGTATAATACAATAGTAAGCCTACGAGGTGCACATTACATTTTAGGTAATATCCCGATAAACACACCATGAGCATTGAATGTTCATATTGAATGTTGCGTAGCAACTTATCATTTCGAACCGCCTAGAGAGAGGGTAATGCAACAAAGAAATCCGGAATCCTGCAATACTACAAACGAAAAACCGGGAACAAGAAGTACTGTTATACATATGTTCCTAGGGAACAATAACTAGTGTTAACTATTGTTATACATATGTTCCTAGGGAACAGTAACTAGTGTTATACATATGTTTGCATGTTCGCCTTCCATCATAAGCAAAAATACGATTAAACTTTTTGGTTATCATTTATTGAACTTGTAAACTTTAATGTGTGCCCAATAAATGCAATAACTGCAAATATATACAGGTGTTTTACGACCTAGTTCACAAATACCGGACCACACTAAATACGGACGAATTTCATGACCATTAACACCTCAGTGCAAGTACAAGTGGGCATTTAATCAAAGTTAACATTAACGTAGACACTTATAGTGGTATCGAGAAAAGGTCATTTCTCATTAAGTCATTATAAATCAACACACAGGTGAAGGAAAACCCGCGTCAGCTCGCATGTTAGCCTGTACGCGAAATTGTAATACACTCTATTCTCGGGAAAGGATGATACGCTATATTCTCGTGAAAGGGTGATGCTGTCTAATCTCGGGAAAGGGTGATACGCTGTATTCTCAGGAAAGGATGATACGCTCTAGTCTCGGGAAAGGATGATGCTGTCTAATCTCGGGAAAGGGTGATACGCTGTATTCTCAGGAAAGGATGATACGCTCTAGTCTCGGGAAAGGGTGATGCTGTCTAATCTCGGGAAAGGGTGATACGCTGTATTCTCAGGAAAGGATGATACGCTCTAGTCTCGGGAAAGGGTGATACCGTCTAATCTCGGGAAAGGGTGATACGCTGTACACTCGGGAAAGGGTGGTACCGTATAATCTCGGAGAAGGGTGATACCTTCTAATCTCGGGAAAAGGTGAAACGCGAAACCCTCCCGTTAAAGCTTAGTACATTCTAACCTCGGGAAAGAGTGAAACCGGAAACACTGTATTCTTAGGTAAGGGTGAAACCCTGTAACCTCGAGGAAGGGTGATACCGTCTAATATCTGAAAATAATGATACGCTCTACCGTCGGGAAGGGGTGATACATTGTAATCTCGGGAAAGGGTGAAACCCTCTATTCTCGGGAAAGGTGGACCAATCTATTCTCGGGAAAGTGTGAAAACCTTTAATCTCGAGAAAGGGTGGTACCGTCTAATCGCGGGAAAGGGTGATACGCTCTACCCTTAAGAAAGGGTGATACCGTATAATCTTAGGAAGTTGTAATACATTCTAATCTCGGGAAAGGGTGATTGATACATTCTAACCTTGGGAAAGAGTAAAAGCCTCTATTCTCGGGAAAGGGTCAAACCACTTAATCTCGAGAAAGGGTGATACCGTCTAATTGCGGGAAAAGGTGATACACACTACCCTCGGAAAAGATTGATTCCGTATAATCTCGGGAAAGGGTGATACATTCTAATCTCGGAAAAGGGTGATACATTTTAACCTCGGGAATGGGTGATACATCCTACCCTAGGGAAATGGTGAAAGCCTCTATTCTCGGAAAAGGGTCAAACCCTTTAATCCCGAGAAAGGGTGATACCGTTTAGTTGAGGGAAAGGGTGATACTCACTACCCTCGAGAAAGGGTGATACCGTATAATCTCTGGAAATTGTGATACATTCTAATCTCGGGAAAGGGTGGTACGCTCTACCCTTGGAAAAAGGTGATACCGTATACTCTCGGGAAAGGGTGATACATCCTAACCTCGGGAAATGGTGAAAGCCTCTATTCTCGGGAAAGGGTCAATCCCTTTAATCTCGAGATAGGGTGATACCGTCTAATTGCGGGAAAGGGTGATACGCGCTACCCTCGGGAAAGGGTGATACCGTATAATCTCTGGAAATTGTGATACATTCTGATCTCGGGATAGGGTGATGCGTTCTATCCTCTGGATAGGGTCATACATCTAATAGTGAGAAAGGGTGATACTACCCTCTCTAGATAGCTTCCCGTGGGTAAGGGCCAAACACACAACTCACGGGAAAGATAGATTCGCCCTATTCTCGTGAAAGCCTGAAACGCTCTACTCTCGTGCAAATATGATACGCACTAACTACTCTCGAAATATGGTGATACCGTCGTTCAATTTTCGGGAAAAGGCTATACGTTCCACTCTCTTGAAATAGCGATACGCTCTTTTTTCGGGAAAGTGCAGTACGCTCTATTATTTGGAAAATTACAGCAACCTACATCGGTCTAACAGTTTGAATGTGTACAGTTCTACATAGGTCTAACAGTTTGAATGTGTACGGTTTATACATAAAGTAAAACTAATTGATACTCCAGACAGTATAAGCATATATCATGATACTGAGTCGTTAACATTTATGAAATTAAAAAATAGGCACTTTACTACAAGTAAACACAGTTTATTAGTATAAATCATAATAATGATACTTGAAAAAGTGCGAGGCAATAAAACTCTCACCTCGTTCTGAACACACCTGTCATGTCGCTTTTCAAGTGTGAACGGCATGATTAAAAGCTCTTCAGGCTAATTACGATAACAACTATGTAGAACAAATGAAATATGACAATGTTTTACAATGGGAATTCTTAGTTTGTATCTATATTATAGCAACGACCCATGTGATACTGACATTTTTATTTGTTAGATAGTTAGTGAAGGGGTATACAAATGTCCTCTCGCACGTAGTTCATATAATGTTTAAGGGTGGCCACTGCTGAGGTTTTGGATTTTTGCACTTTCGGAAATTTACATTTGTTATATTTCAAAAATTATAATAAAACTGGAAAAAAAAATTATACAGTAACAAACTAATGCCCAATAGGGATATTTTAGTGCAAAAAAAATGAACATTTTTTAGAATTTTTTTTTGACCTCACATTTTGTGCCCAAAATTGACAATTTGTAACATAAGCCAAAATGGGGGGTAGGGGTACAAAATATGGTATTTCTCTAAAACCGTTTAAGATATTCACTTAATTTAAACTTTATTACAAAGACATGTGTTAGGATATACAGAGACAGCAATAAAAAGTATTGTTCCTATTATTTGTTACAGACCTATGCCGTTATATGTCAGAGCTCGTCGAAATCTAAAAAAGCACGTTTTCTTCTCAGTTTTTATTGAATATCTTTCTTATATGCACACCGACCCCCAATTTTTATTTTTTCATTCTAAAACTCAGGTCTTGTATATATTGTAGACAAAATATCTCAAAAAGTTTACTGTTCCTTTATCATGAAAAATTGATTGATCACAAATTTAAAAATGCAATTTATAGTAAACTGGATGGGGTAATGACAAGGGATGTAATACTTTTTCAGATGGTATAAAAATACCACAACCCTTAATTTTTCGTCCTAAAGTATGAACTATTACATTAAAAAAGACGGAAAATCGATACCTGTTCTGCAAACCACACTACACACATATAAGTTGCCATACACAATTTACAGCTGATTCAGAATTTAAAACCACACTGTGAGAGTGTATTACTAAAGATTAATTTTGCGAAAAAATTAAATCACCGACCCATCATTATTTTTCCAGAAACTAACTAGTAATATGTTAGTCTTCATAAAAAACAGGGAAATTAAAAATTCTTACTGTTCTGATATTCACCAGAGGGCACCCTTAAGCATGATTCTTCTTTTGCTACAGTTAAATCATCATCATCATCATCATCATCATCATCATCATCATCATCATCATCATCATCATCATCATCATCATCATCATCATCATCATCATCATCATCATCATCATCATCATCATCATCATCGTCGTCGTCGTCGTCGTCGTCGTCGTCGTCGTCGTCGTCGTCGTGAGCAGCAGCAGCAGTAGCAGCAGTAGCAGCAGCAGCAGCTGCACACCACCACAACCACCGCCGCCGCCGCCGCCGTCGTCGTCGTCTTCGTCAGCAGCAGCAGTTTCAGAACCAGAACCAGAAGCAGCAGCAGAAGCAACAGCAGAAGCAACAAAGCTCATCGTCGCCATCATTAGAAGCATCATCACAGTAGCATCATCTTCAGCAAACGAGAACAGCAGTTGCAGCCACAACAGCAGAAGTAGATACTACAACATATTTGTTTGTCAATTTCTGTGTTTTCCATTATTTTATTTTTTATTTCTTAATTTCAAACCCCACCTGTCAAGAAGCCGTCACACGTGCTTGGTTTGGCGTCTTCTGTTTTGGTCTTTGACTTTATAATGATCATCATATGACACATTAAACTGCAAATGTGACATCCCCGATGAGCGGTGCAGTTTGAGTATGAATACATGACGTAATCTAATTCTATAAACCGGAAACACCTGCTATGAAAAGTAGTTCGCGTCTTTCGTCGTAAATTTGCATAGAAAAGTATTAATTAAGTATGAATTTTACAAATGGTCTTGTCACGTCTCGGGTTCAGATTTATGCTTCTGAAAAAAAGGAAAAAAAGAAAATTGATTCCTTACTGACGGTAGCTTTCCTTCAGAAATCATACAAATTTCTTTTGAAAAAAGGTCCATTATCTTTAACGCCAAATATTGAAGATGTGATTGATACGTGAACGTGATTAATACTTCTCGATAAAGGTAATGTATACATACCATTATTTAAAAACGATAACAAACATTTATAACATAACATAACATAACATAACATAACATAACATAACATAACATAACATAACATACAATACATGCCTTGTTATTTGAAAATCATTCATATTCAGCGTACACAACGCTCGGTGTTTTATTGAAGTGTTTTTAAATACTAATAAGCTGTTCTTCACATGTGTCGGCTAATTCCGACTATGTTCGGAATCATGAACACTGGAGACAGGGGAAATGCGCGTGTATGTGTACGAGTGTAAAGAACGAGATAACGTCAGTGTTGCCCATCTTTGTACTCATATAAGCAAATCCGTGTGAATCTGGTAGTAAAGCAACCTTTTTAAAAAAAATTTTTTTTATAGAAAATGTCACCATTGTATATAGCATCTATTTACTGTCTATGGATGAACATTGTAATTAGTGAAATTTGAACAAAATATATTATTTTAAATGATAAATGGTAAGATATCCTGTTCGAAGACAACTTTTCTTGTGAACACCTTCCTAGTAGATCAAATATAAATACATATTGTCTTTGTTGACACTGTGTAACTTGGCTATGCCTATTACATTTCATCTGTCCGTGTTATATAATCTAGTGACAGAGCTTTATGTCACAAATCGCATTTTTCACAAATTTGTGAAAAGTGTGTACGCATTCTTCACAAATCGCAAATGTGAAATTTCCGAAAGTGTGTCATCATGAAACGCATATTTCACATATAATGTTTAGGATAATTCATCTCCCAAACTCATTGAATGGAAGAAAAGCTGCTAGTTGCTACAGCATACATTACGTGTTATGACCTCTTAAAGATTTCGTTCGTTCGTTCGTTTGAAGAATGATTCCGTAAAAGCGGCTAGTTTCTACAGTATTCATTAAAGGGCACTATTTTCAAACAGATTTACTTAAAAGAGCTATGAAAAAATGCCAGAATTATAAAATGCCATGAAAAATATAGAGGAAATATGACCTATTGAAAATTTGCAAAGAACATAAATGGAGGTTGCCATCTTAGAATGATGACGTCATCACGCCTTTTTACATATATGGCATATTGACAAAATACATTTTAAAGCTAAGAAAATCACTGCAAATTTATTAAAAATAAATATACAGATGTAAAATGTATAAATTATATGCTTATTTTTCATTTGCAGTGATTTTCTTTGCTTTAAAAGACATGTCAATATGCCATATATGGTAAAAAGGCGCGATTACGTCATCATTCCAAGATGGCCGCCTCCATTTATGTTTCTTTGCAAATTTTCAATAGGTCATATCTCCTTTATTTTTCATGTGATTGTGATAATTCTTTCAGCTTTTTTTCCCAAGTTTTTCAGAGCCCTTTAAAATAAACCTGTTTGAAAATAGTGCATCAACCCCTTTAAATGTAATGACCTCTTAAAAATGTCGATTGGTCCGGAAGTATGTCTATTCTCATTCTGCTCCTATTACTTTCAAATGGGAAGATGTCAATGGCTTGCATGAATTGATGTAAGAAACCGAGCTACAAAGTCTGACAATCGTGAATATAACCATAGTAGTAGAAACATACACATAAGGTGCAGTGTACAATAATTCGAAATTAACCCGAGGAATAGTTAATTAGATTTGGACAAAAAAGATTTTGATCAAATAATACTAGGTTTGCACCATTGCAACAAACGTCCTTTTGATTGTCGAGTTACGCTACAGTCACCATCATGGGTTTCAAACCAGTGTCAAGTTAGCAGGCGAACCTGTCACATGCGGGATTCGAGCTCACGACCGACGTAGTTGTATAAGGTCTAGTATACCACTACAGCACGAGTTCTACTACCGTGACTTCCGACTCACGAGCTTGCACTAAGAATCCAATTAACATGAACTCTTGCAACACATGTATTCTGCTCGCTAAAATGCTTAGTGCAATACAGCGAGGATAAATAAACGCTTATAGGTAAGGAACACATGTATTTTATCCGAAGATGTACCAATTTTGAGGTATTTGTAACTTTTTGTATCATTTTCACTTGGTGTGAAAAATACGGAAGTTCGTCATATGAACCGCAATTTTCACAACCTTACAAATATGTTTAAACTTATAACACTTCTACAATCTTCAAAGAAGAAAGAACTTTTTAATTTAAGTAAATATTTGTTAGAGGCGTTTACTGTCAGATGTTCTATTCCAAATATTATTTCTTAAAATATATTCAAGTACATCCTCACATAAATTGTTATTTTATATATAATTCCTTTTGTTTTTTGATATCCTTGGATTATTGATTAAAATGTGTGATTTATATGAGCTATGATTAATTAAGGAGTATTGAAAATTGAACTATAAGTGAGTGTGTAGAAGTATGTGTAATCTGTCATGTGATTATAAGTATGTATTACAAATAATGTATGTAATGATGAGAAACTGTAAAAGTTTAAATCTATCTATCTATCTATCTATCTATCTATCTATCTATCTATCTATCTATCTATCTATATATCTATCTATCTATCTATCTATCTATCTATCTATCTATCTATCTATCTATCTATCTATCTATCTATCTATCTATCTATCTATCTATCTATCTATCTATCTATCTATCTATCTATCTATCTATCTATCTATCTATCTATCTATCTATCTATCTATCTATCTATCTATCTATCTATCTATCTATCTATCTATCTATCTATCTATCTATCTATCTATCTATCTATCTATCTATCTATCTACCTACCTACCTACCTACCTACCTACCTACCTACCTACCTACCTACCTACCTACCTACCTACCTACCTACCTACCTACCTACCTACCTACCTATCTATCTATCTATCTATCTATCTATCTATCTATCTATCTATCTATCTTATCTGAAGAATGCCTGCATTTATGAAAAAAATGCGGTTTGTGACATATGAGGCTCAGCAGAGCTTGTGAACTGAACATTACTCCTAGCATAATCATTAACGCCGTACCGACCCATATGTTCCAATGTTGGGATAATCAGTTTCAATAAGACCAATGCATTTGTATTGTTGCCCAAATCTAGCTATTTTGAAGCTATGAACATTTTAAACATTTGTAAAATAAAAATGGTCATAAAGTGTCTTTTACAAGTATATTTCACACACTCCATCAAGAACGCAATTTAAGAAATGGGAAAAAATACATTTTAAATCGAACAGCGACGTGTCTCAGTGTAGGGTGATTGATCCTTTAATACAATATGAAGGATATTTTCCCATACCTTGAATTAAAAGAATGCCAATCTTCTTCAGAAAAAAATATATGAAACCAGATTCATGCATGGCCTCACATTTGGATTGTGTGTACACATAAAGAAAATAGAATTCCACACACAGGTACACCGTTGCTCGGGTGAAAAAATAAAAACCCGGCATTCAAAAAGTCATCATTTAAGATGAACAGGTTCTTTCTCATAAAATAGAAATCACCTGCCCCGTGTTACAGATAACATACAACGTTATAACCTTCGTCGGTTAAGAAAAAATACTAAAATCTTCATGTATACATACACCATGGCGGAGAGATCCATCGCTCAAGAATGCGAGAAATTGTCAAATAATTTTGAGTATAAAAAGTGGAGTTTAAATTTTATTGTGTTTAATTCAATTATTACTGAATTGACAGCACACCTGTCGAACTTTCACTTTAGGTTAGATTTATTTTCCACTTAAAGAAATCCAAGTGATTTTTTTTCACAGAAAGCTGAAGAAGAATTAAGTAACATACACGTCCTCTGAAGCTTGCCGGGAAGGCTTTAGGGTGTAAGGGGATAAGGAAATAAGGATTGTTTAAACAACCCTTTCTTGACTGATAATTAAAGACATTTTACGAAAATATACATATGACATGGTGTCAATCCAAGTAAATCAAAACTTTTAAACAAAAAACACGTGAGTTCGTGGTACATCATGATCAGCTATATACTAATAAGTCTGGTAAATAAAATGTACTAGTACCTAGTATCATTAAACAATTTCATCATATCATCATTTAGCTTTGTCATTTGCTATCGTACTTGCACTGCTCATATCCCCGTGTGTTTGCCGGGGTAGAATACAACCACTGCAAACACACCGTCACATGCAGAGGGGTAGGACCCCATCCTCCCCCCATTCATATTCATTTTGTCATTTTTTGTTCATGCTCATTAAAGGTCTTCATCATGACCCCTGCATTGTTTCAGGTGCCATCTCGCTCACATCACTAAGAGCAGTGGCAGGAAAACAATAAACGTGGCTCCAGCGTAAATGGAGAGTCTACAATAGAATTTGCAGCAACTCTGCAGTTCAAGGTGAGAAGGTCCTAGGCCCATTCTCCATATTTTATCTCGATGTACATGGAGGATGAGCCTGGCATGTTCATGCCTGTTAGGCGCCATATAACCTTTCATGTGTTGGTGCGCCTTAAAACCCAATTCAATTCAATTCAATTCTTCTATTTAGCCCATAATATAGCTAACTATGCAACAGTAGACTATGCAACAGTAGTTTGTACACGTAGCGGTAGACAACCAGATTTTTCCTTGGTAGAACCAGTACTGTATACCTCCCGCCATCCGTAAGAATCTACACTTTCTCACTTGACGAGCTCCAAGTAGGATTCGAACTCACAGCGGTGGGAGGCGATTTCATCCCCTCCCAGTTAAGTGTAATTTCAGACTCCAGGGGTGTGGTGGTGGCGGAATGGATTGTGTTGGAGGGTGATGCTGTGTCATTGTATTCAATGGTGGGGTAATCTGGTTCAAATGATCTGATGCATCAACCTACTCTTAAGGGTCTCATGGGAGACTGAGTTGTTTAAAATGAATGAGTTATTTCCGTAAAGAAAGTATTTGCATAATTATCGAACTAAACAGAAAGGACACCATAAACAACTGTAAAATCATTCTGAAACGTCACCCAAGAAAAAAAGGAATTGTTTTTGCTGCTTATACATTAACGCCTTTAGTGTCATTGGACATATTGAATACCTTGTCGTGATGTACTTTTGTCAAAAGTACTACATATATCAGGATAATATTCAAATGTCATCCCAGTATAAATATATACGATATATATAAATATACGTATATTAAAATATCGACTGCGTGACTAAATTATGTTGTTAAGCAACACAAAAACAACTAAGCTAATAATTCAATTGTTGAGATAACAATTGCCGTATTAGCATAGTTCTTTTTTTGTTTTGTGTAATATCACAATTAACAGAAATCTATGCATTTGTTATCTCGGAAATATCATGTCGTATAATGTCTGTTTATGAATTTTTTAATTAAATGTATGAAAAACACGTCACGTGCCAGCAACCAATGAAATAGCGATTGTTTACAGGTGTAACATTGAAACGCGAGTGTATTATCTAATAATGGCCTCATTAGCGATGGTTGTCATATAAAATCTTTCTTATCGACACATTTTCAATCTTAAGATAATGTTTCACCTGACATTCGGCGCGTGGCGTAAAGTGAAATTTATTGTTCGTCATTTTCATCAGCGAAGCGTTCATGTAAAACATGATCTGCAACCTGCAACGTGTCGTCAATATGCCGCATAAAGTGAGCGGCATGTCAACTGGGAGTATGGTGTTTATCTAAACCTTTTGTATAGAAGGAAAATATAAATTATTTCAAACTTCCAAATCGATTTGCAGCGTGTGCCTCCAGCATATTTCTATTGGATTGACACAGCTACTAAAGACACCTGTTACTGCGACATTATCCGAATGTCTTTTCACGCGAGAAGTGGGTGGGACTTGGACTCGTTTCACCTCCGCACACAAAAGAGCGATTGGTCAATAGATTAGCAAAGGAAGTGAAAAGCTCTTGATTGGATTTGCTTAAGGCAGAAACATTTGTTCAAATACGCAGTACGACTTTGGAAAATAGCTATCCTGAACGTGTGAATCTTCTTGTTTATTTTTGCTGGATTTCTCTGACACTTCAGCACCATTTTCTTTACTTTTCGCAAAAGTGTGAATAAGTTAATTCATATCTAACGCTTCTAAATGGGATTTTTTATAGTGACATTTAAGATTTTGCATTCAAGTGACGTTAAATTGTTTGCGCTTATTGAAATAAGATTTAATTACATTTAAGCAGGTGGATTATTTATGACCAAGTTCATGAAGACAGAAACTGTTTATTTTATTTCCAGTCAGACATTAGTTAGCGAGGGAGTAATACACTATGTCATTGACGGAACATTTTAAATATAATACAAATTATAAAATATGAAATTATTATTTTGAAGAAAACTAAACATCATCAGTTACAAAAGACACATTTAAGTGTATGAAATTGGACAGTGGTGTTAACACATTACATCTTTAAACTAACTGCAATCATTACATGTTACATGCAAAACAAAATAAGAAAAAACTATTTATAGAGGGTAATTCATTTTAGCAAAGGCTAATCTACCTCAAGGTCCTCTAATAAAAAGTGTTCTAAAGCAAAAAATAGATTGTTGCAAAGCTAGCATTCTACGTAAGATTCTATGACATTGGCATAGGATCGTAAAGAACAACGCTTTCGGAAAGGTAGAGAGTATTATATTCCACAGAATGAGTGTTGAAACACTCGCGAAACTTGAGAATTCGCGAGATATCAATGGTAACGATGTTGAAGATGGAATCAAGTCGGAGAAACTATCCGAAGATGACTTTGACGAAACGTCAGGTGAGACTGATGTATACACTATTTTGATTTGTTTCTTTTAAGGATTTTATACATCGTTTTACTTTTGTTTTTGTTTTTTACAGCCTATGTGTACTTATTTAAATCACTCTTGATGTCTTCCTGGGTAGAACCAGTACTAAGCAAATGCAGATAAAGTGTCTTGCTTAGGGACACAACACATATGGTCATGGCGGGGATCAAACCCAAGACTTTTCGATCATGGGTCCAACGCTCTACCACTAGACCGCAGCGCAGCACTAATTAATTATTAAATGTACGATTGAAACATCTCCGTTTTGGAGGAAATAAACTTAAAGAGATTGATTTGAATTGAAATGAGTTATATTCATAAAAAAACACACTAGGCTTTTAGGTATCAGGTTCAAACTTAAAGTGGGTACATCTGGCTTTTCGTGGGCGTCTAGTGTCCGACTTAAAATTCACAAATAATTATATTTTTTGTTCTAAAGTAAAGGTCCACCACATAACGAATGAGTTTTAAAATACACCTTATTTACAGGGAAATTAAATACATGTATGCACAGTAACAGTTGCTATCCTAGGTTGTGCACCAGGGTTAAACAGTTGCTATCCTAGGTTGTGCACCAGGGTTAATTTAGCATTTTAAGCTCAATTTCGTTCACCAACTACATGCTGAATTCACAGTTTACACCTGGACAACACGCTGCTAACATCATATTTTGATTGATATGATATGTTTTATTATGAATTTCAACATATTTACGTTTTGTATTTTTACAGTAAAAAGCCCGCTTTAACTCCGCGTTCAAAAGTTTGAGTATAATGCAGTCTCAAAATCTCTGATTTTTGTTGGTTGTTAAATTTGTTTTTTTTGCCATCGATGTTCTGACCACGTGATATTATATTCAAGTTTTATACAATGCAATGCAATGCAATGCAATGCAACGCAACGCAACGCAACACAACACAACACAACACAATACAATAAAAAGGCAAGGCAACGCAACGCAATACAATACTCTCAGTTCACAAAATGACAACATCAGGTAATACAAAAAATTAACATCATGCGGCAAGACAGTATAGCACTTAGTACTTTCTTTTTAACTTAATAATATTCAATATATATTATATCCAACATAATGACATATTCGAGTATATTACTGTGATACACTATTATATATTGCCAAACTCATATTTTCACTGTAATGAAAAATAAACAATGACAATTTAAAATTGTGTAATATATAATAAAAAAAATTGTTGTTGATTTGTCGTGAATATCCGATATGTATTCATTTAAAAGTGAAACAAAATAATATATTTTTCACTTGTTTTACGCACTCTTGAAAATATAAGTTTATACACCTCCAGAGAAAAACGAACCGATGTTTTATCAATATCAACGCATTACCTCTATTTAATTAATATAACAGTCTGTGTAAGGAATGTCCGTACATCACAAATTTGCATAAACTGATTTTGTCAGAATAACGTTGTGGATAATATTGATATTATCAGTTGACACAATTAATTAATTTTTTTTTTTAAAAAAACAACAACAACAAAAAACAACAATAACAACAAATACACTAAATGTATTAAGCCACTACTCGCTTTTATAATTGCAGTGTGTATTCGTAATGTGTGTAGTCTAATAGTTCGCTAGGGCACAGTAAAGTCTGGACTACTTTGTGTGTAGTGCTAAGGTTTATAGTCCCTCAACTATTTGGTTGATAGTGCTTTATATTGTGTATGGGGTCCTCGGTTCTAGATCACAGTTGAGTCTGAACTATTGTGTGTCTTTGATTGCTAGTGCATTTTATTTTATTTGAGGACCTCGGTTTTTCTCATCTGAGGACCCCGGTTTTAATTCCTATCTGAGGACCTCAGTTTTCATTCTCATCTGAGGACCTCAGTTTTCATTCTCATCTGAGGACCTCAGTTTTCATTCTCAACTGAGGACCTCGGTTTTAATTCTCATCTGAAGACCTCCGTTTTAATTCTCATCTTAGGACCTCGGTTTTAATTCTCATCTGAAGACCTCGGGTTTAAGTCTCATCTGAGGACCTCGGTTTTAATTCTCATCTGAGGACCTCAGTTTTAAGTCTCATCTGAAGACCTCTGCTTTAACTCCTATCTGAAGACCTCGGCTTTAAGTCTTATCTAAGGACCTCGGCTTTAATTTTCATCTGAAGACCTTGGTTTTAATTCTCATCTGAGGACCTCGGTTTTCATTCTCATCTGAGAACCTCGTTTTAATTCTCATCTGAGGACCTCGGATTTAAGTCTCATCTGAGGGTCTAGGTTTTTAAGTCTCATCTGAGGACCTCATTTTAAGTCTCGGTTTTAATACTCATCTGAGGACGTCAGTTTTAATTATCATCTGAGGACCTCGGTTTTAATTATCATCTGAGGACCTCAGTTGTAAGTCTCATCTGAGAACCTCGGTTTTAAGTCTCATCTGAGGACCTCGGTTTTAAGTCTCATCTGAGTACATCGGTTTTAATTCTCATCTGCGGTTTTAATTCTTATCTGAGGACCTCGGTTTTAATTATCATCTGAGGACCTCGGTTTTAAGTCTCATCTGAGGACCTCTGTTTTAATTCTCATCTGAGGACATTGGTTTTAAGTCTCATCTGAGGACCTCGGTTTTAATTCTCATCTGAGGAACTCGTTTTAAATCTCATCTAAGTACATCGGTTTTAATTCTCATCTTAACACCTCGGTTTTAATTCTCATCTGAATACCTCGGTTTCAATTCTCATCTGAGGACCTCGGTTTTTAATTCTCATCTGAGGGCCTCGGTTTTCAGACTCATCTGAAGACCTCGGTTTTAATTCTCACCTGAGGACATTGGTTTTCAATCTCATCTGAGGACCTCGTTTTAATTCTCATCTGAGGACCTCGGATTTAAGTCTCATCTGAGGGCCTAGGTTTTTAAGTCTCACCTGAGGACCTCATTTTAAGTCTCATCTGAGGACCTCGGATTTAAGTCTCATCGGAGGACCTCGGTTTTAATACTCATCTGAGGACGTCGGTTTTAATTATCATCTGAAGACCTCGGTTTTAATTATCATCTGAGGACCTCAGTTGTAAGTCTCATCTGAGGACCTCGGATTTAAGTTTCATCTGAGGACCTCGGTTTAAGTCTCATCTGAGTCATCGGTTTTAATTTTCATCTGCGGTTTTAATTCTTATCTGAGGACCTCGGTTTTAATTATCATCTGAGGACCTCGGTTTTAAGTCTCATCTGAGGACCTCGGTTTTAATTCTCATCTGCGGTTTTAATTCTTATCTGAGGACCTCGGTTTTAATTATCATCTGAGGACTTGGTTTTAAGTCTCATCTGAGGACCACGGTTTTAATTCTCATCTGAAGACCTCGGTTTTAATTCTCATCTGAAGACCTCGGTTGTAATCCTTATCTGAGGACCTCAGTTTTAAGTCTCATCTGAGTATCCCGGTTTTGAAGATCATCTGAGCATCTCGGTTTTAATTCCCATCTGAGGACCTCGGTTTTAAGTCTTGTCTGAGGACCTCGGTTTTAAGTCTCATCTGAGGACCTCGGTTTTAAGTTTCATCTTAGGACGTCGGTTTCAAGTTTTATCTGAGGACCTCGGTTTTAATTCTCATCTGAGTACATCGGTTTTAAGTTTCATCTATATGACTGGTCAAATGGGATTTTCGATAATTGATCCAAATGGTGTCCGTGCAGGGATTGACCCCGGGATCACAAAACCGTCATGCTAACCATTACACTACGACACCACCCGTGTGCATGTTTCTAATTACATCTGTCAAGGAAAGGTCACAATTATATATCTGAATATTGTTATCTTCATATACATCTATACATGTAAAAGTCAATAGAGCTTTCATATTCCCGAGGCTAAATTAACACTGTCACAGTGACTTATTTTGGACCAATTTCATAAACTGGTGGAGATTGTGGATGAGGTGGGAGTATGGCGGGGGTTTGGGGGCGGGGAGACTAAATGCGGTACAATTGTTGGAAGTAAGTAATTATTTTTGAAACATATTTTAACCTATAATTTGTAATAATTTTACCGGTTGTATTATTTTGTCCTTCGAATGACGGAAAGGTGTATTTTAAACAAGAAATATATGAATTTGTCGGACTCATCATAGCCTATAAATTAGAAAGTCTTAACAACGTACGTTTAATAATTAATTAAGCTTTAATTTACTAAACAATTAATTATTTTGTAATTATAACATACGCAAATATATTTCGTACTTTATGGAGACTTTTAACAGTGTTAAGGACGCAACGTGGGCGATAAATTATGTGCAAAACTTGTTTTTTGAGATGTTTTTAGAGATTTTCCCTTATACGAAGGGTTTCGATAAATAAAGTGAAAGAAAGTGCTCTACAGGGAAGATACACCCAAATCAAATCCCATAGGCTCCAAGTATAGGATTGTCACAAATAAAGACAGTTTGTGCAATGAATTCACGTAAACTGAATCCAATGTCAGTGAACAGCTCTGTACAATTCCGCGGAGTAGTATATGTGTTTTGTGAGAAATTCATAAGTCCAGACAGTAATTTACTGTCTGAACTTATGAATTTCTCACAAAACACATATACTTTACTGTCTGAACTTATGAATATTTCACAAAACACATATACTACTACTCCGCGGAATTTTACAGAGCTGTTCACTCACAACCAAACACGAGAGCGCGCACCTGCCATAGTTAAAAAACTTCAAAATATGAGAACTGGCAGAATGAGTGAGTATTATTTTTTTAATTTTTTTTCAAATGCATTTAATAAATGAGACAATTGATGGCGAATATTTTTACATTATTTATTTAACAGTACTTCAGCTGTTTCCCCTTTCTTGGTGACAAACATGAGAAAGGATGCAATTTATAATTTGATGTATATTCTCTATAATTGCACAGATACAGAGGAACAACATACTTTTTTAAATAGGCTTTCATTAACATCGATAGCACACATTGTATTCATATGACACTGGATTAAATATTTGTTACTTTGTTTCATCGCCCCATTACTCCTTATTTGTTTTATTATTTCATTTCGCCAGTCATCGCCGCATTACTCCTTATTTGTTTTATTATTTCATTTTGCCAGTCATCGCCGCATTACTCCTTATTTGTTTTATTATTTCATTTTGCCGCCAAATCAGGCTTTTATTGATGGTCTAGAGCTCCGCTTTATTTGACTAATTGTGATACTCAAACGGGCCCAAGCATAATGCACGCGGATAATTCTAGACATTTACTACCAGGTTAAATGTAAGCATTTTATGGTCGCTTTCATTCGAAATGTATAGTGAATACACATTTTTATCCTAGATTAGACGATGGTAACACCATACTTTGATAGAAATAAATTTTTACCATGAATTTGAACATTTTAAAATTCTTTTAGAAAAAATCTGATGGGACCCTTTAAAGCCCTATTCTTCTTTCAAACCGTTTAATACCAGCTAATAACTAATAAAGAAATATTGATGCACTGTTGCAAATACGTTTGAGCGAGTTATTGATTACTTAATTCAAGCATTTGTTTCATAATTAGTTATATCAACTGTTCGGTTATTCGTTCAATAAAGTATTCGTAAATGAATCCACGTATTTGCTTTATGTTGTCATGAAGTCGTTCGTTCGCAAACTCGTCGTCCTTTGCCAAAACAACTCGTTCTAAGTATCGATCTAATCAATCAATCAACCAATCAATCAATCAATCAGCATATATATCAACAAGTCATTTATAAATACAGCGAAAAGATCGGATTGTCTTTCAAAAATAGTAAACCCGTTTTTATCACAAAATCTTATTTCTTCATTAGATATAATATTCCCGACTGTATATTAATTTAAGGTGTCTCACCAGTGGGAGAATGTAGAATTGCACCTGCTCTATAATATTATGTGGATTAGGGTCGGATTGATAATCCGTCATGAAATTACACTTGATCTGATTTGAATACAGGTGCTTTAAGTCAGCCGAGCTTTATGTAAAACCTTCCCTGTACAAGCTACTCTCATATCAATATTTATGTTGTATTATGGCAATATGAAACATATGCGCCACTCGAGTGTGAATTTATACAAAAAACATTATGACTCAAGATTAAAGAGATCGTTGCATTTTTCTCTAAGATGTTGTATTTAAAACATCTCTAAACTACTTAGAAAATGGTTCAAGATATATCTCAAACGACAAATAAGGCGATATGACCTATAACCCATGTTAAAAGAACACCGACATTTTTGACAAACATGGAGACCGCCATCTTGGAATGCCGCGCATGCCGCTTAAAACTCGATTTACTTACCGTAATACGCATACATTATTGTCAATCGACCTCTCGTTTTGTACTAAACATTTATATATATATATATATATAAATTCAAGACCATTACTATGTGCGAAATTGGCAAACTTACTGTAAGCATGATTACTGATTTCCTTGATCACTTATGAGCTAAACAACCTTGCGTCAAATGTCTATTTAAATATATACACGTTAAAGTACCCCTAATATTGTACTTTTAATATATACTGTAGAGGATTTTAAACGAGTTCCCATTTCATATAAGATTTATGAAACGAGTAATGAATTATTTTAATTTTAACGAGCCTTTTAGTTTAAATTTATTTATTTTACATCGATTGTAACGAAAGCTCTATGAACTTATTTGAATCACTCTCGATGTCTTCCTGGGTAGAACCAGTACTAAGCAATGCAGATAAAGTGTCTTGCTCAGTGACACAACGTATATTGCAATGGCGGGAATCGAACCCACGACTTTTGGATCATGGGTCCAACGCTCTATCACTAGACCACAGCGCTCCACAACGAGCCTTTAGGCGAGTTAAAATTTAAAAAAAATCATAACGAGTTTCATAAATCTTATATGGAATGGGAACGAGTTTAAGATCCTTTTTATCGCATAACATTGCAATCAAATTAGTAAAAAATAATTCAGATGGACATAGAACCGCCACGACGTCTGACACACTTTAGCGTCAAAACGTCACAAAATATGTGACGTCGTAACATCGCGTCTCACACATGACGTTGCGTATAAAAGAGTTCTTGTTTTACCTCTTTACAAAATAGCAGTTTACGCCAACTTTTTAACAAACCAACAACAATGTTTTGTATAAGGTGCATTATTTTTATAAGCTGTCACAAAAAGGAAGTTTTTATGACTCAGATCTGGGTGAATTTGTAATAAATAAAATAGTTTCAGTTAATAAACTTGCGTAGTGTTACAGGTTTAACTCAACCAATCAAAATCGTTCCAGGTTGTATTACACGTGTGGCATACAATAGAATATTAAACGAGTGTTCGACACTGCTAACAAGGGACGTTATGTGATAAATATGATTATGTAAATTGTGCCATCAGGCGAATGTGTCGAGCTGCACATATCAGCGTGTGTGAGACCTTCCTTTTTAGGAAGTGGAAATATACGTTGAGTTGGGTGTCTCTTGTCTTCACCAATCCATGTGTAGCTTTAAAGTAGAATTCGTGTCTTCATCAATATATGTGTAGCTTTAAAGTGCAATTCTTGTCTGCATCAATCCATGTGTAGCTTTAAAGTACAATTCTTGTCTTCATCAATCCATGTGTAGCTTTAAAGTGCAATTCTTGTCTGCATCAATTCATGTGTAGCTTTAAAGTGCAATTCTTGTCTGCATCAATTCATGTGTAGCTTTAAAGTACAATGTCGCTTAAGCCGGTGCTAGAGGGCGTGATAGTTGTTTCACCCAATATTACCTCTCATGAACAGACTCAATAAAACCGAGTCAGCAACTTCTCTCTCTTGATTGTCTTTGCTGGTTTTCAAGTGATCTCTTTTCAGGATTTATTCCTCTTTTTTTTCATATCTTTGTTGTTAGGAAGACAAATGTGCGAACACTAAAGGACAGATATTGGGCCGGTTGTCTGTCCTTGGTTGTTAAATACATATATGCATTGTAATGTGTTACCAGATTCCAAGGCTTTGTTTAATTTCAAATGCGATGTAAGCTGTGTAACACGTTTGCGATGCAGTATGTTTATGTTTTGAATTTACATCTGGAAAGAAGTTTAATGGATTCTTCCTAAAATGAAATATTTTACTATAGGAGCAGGCAGACCGTAATGCACCTACCCGTACATGTACTGTATATAAATGTCAGTAAACTTGATATTCAAACAAAATGTAACAAAAGCTAGTAGGGTATTTTGAGCTTTCCACGTTTCTTCTTCATTTTATTTGTCATAATACAAACACACAAACAATAAAAATACAAATGAAGTGCTTATCTATTGATGAAAGCGTACACATGTCCTGCCAAAAAATACTGAATAGTGTGTGGTCATGTAACCTCTATGAAATAACGTATTGCGCTTTTAAAAAATCCACTTAAACACTGAGATGTCAAAATATTGTATTCATACATTCACTTCCATCTAAGCAAAATAAAATTCAATTTTTTTAACATAACACTGATTGAGAAATGTCACCATATACATCAACAATATGATATAAACCCAAAATGACAAATTAACTTCGTGAAAATACATTTTTTTAAAAAACAAAATCAAAGGAAAAGTAATTAGTGGCCGCCCTTATGCGACTACCCCAGGCCGACACTTCCTGTGTTTTTTTAAAATTACTTATTGCTGTCATATATTGATTTATAAATTTGTGAATTTTTTGCTTTGCGATTTTCTGCTGTGCATATATGTAATAAATGTGAAACACATGTGACATTTTAACCAATGCGAATCTTACATTTTAAACATTTTAAGTTTGTCTTATATTTATCCAACGTTAGGCGTAAACTTTTATCTTATATTTATCCAACGTTAGGTATAAATACCAACCAATATGAGTTTCAAACTACACGTGTAACATACCATTGTAACCAGCCTAGCATTGTAATTTTTTTAAAACATGTGCGGAACATTTAATATGACGAGTAAAATATATGACTATTATTTCAAACATATCACTGAATTAACATTGACAAAAGTAATATTTTCCGTCGAAAACAACTTTAAGCTTATTTGTTACTAGTATATGATATACGGCTCTGCATTTTCTCCAGAACTTTAACTTTTTGTATTTTTTATATTTCCAGATGGAAACAAAACATTAACCACTCTTATTATTCCGGAGCCTAAACGGTTGCGCCTTACTCAAGGAATCACACTTACTGAGAAACACAGCATGCTGTCAGAGAAACAGTCGCCATCTTCCAGCCCGATAATCAGCCCCGATGCATCAGTCATTCCTCAGTTTCCATGGCAACCTCCATTGTATCCCGGATTTCCACACCATTATCCATACTTTCCATACAGATTTCCCGGATTTCCCTTTCCGAGTGTGCCTGAACAGTTCGCATATCGACCATACCCAGATCACCTGAACGCCTATTTACAGCACGGTGCTTTGTTTACGTCACTTCCGTTTCCTGCTGGAGCCGTACCATATCAGCGTTCATTAGGGCACGATAAATTGTTTGGTACAGAGAATAGAACTATTGAAAATGAGTTAAACGTAATAAAATCAGCATTTGACACAGTAAAAAACTCACAGCCGTCCAAAGTGAACCCAGCTGACTTGTCACCGGCAGCAAATGAAAAAGTTATTGCTTCGACACCGGAGAGAAAGAAAGGTAGGGAAACAGACCAGACTAAGTACCAGTGCAGTGCTTGCCAGAAGAGTTACTCGACGTTCAGTGGCCTGTCGAAGCACAAACAGTTTCATTGCACACAAGACACGAAAACAGAGTTTACATGCAAGTACTGCGACAAAACGTACGCGTCTTTGGGAGCATTGAAGATGCACATACGAACACACACTCTCCCTTGTAAATGCAAAATATGTGGTAAAGCATTCTCACGGCCGTGGCTGCTCCAAGGACATATAAGAACGCATACCGGTGAGAAGCCGTTCTCGTGCGTTCATTGTTTGCGAGCGTTTGCCGATAGATCAAATCTGCGCGCGCATCTTCAGACGCACTCAGATGTGAAGAAGTACAGTTGCAGCACGTGCAATAAAACTTTCTCAAGAATGTCATTGTTATCAAAGCACGAGGACTCGTGCGGAACGATGGATGTATGAAAGACGATGATATGACACTAAACCAGTCTTGTAAACATGTGCAATATTGTAATTATGCTATCTATACAATGGTTATATTTTGTCTTCCAGCCAAGAATTCACGGGTTAATTTAATAAAAAAAATATTTTTGCGCCTTTCTGTTATACCAGGCCGGGCGAAAGTACATTTTCCTTCCAGTTTTACAGTATTTATTTTACGTATTTATATTACGTTTTTAGTTGTTGTTGTTATTTACGTTAGCTTTTACGGTGACTGATATTTAATAATCAATGGCAAATAATAAATTATAATATACTATTTATTCTAGTTGTGGATACCTTCTAGCATTGCCAGATTATTTGTTAAGGACTATTGGTCTGCCAACTTAAACATAAAACAAAAAAACACACAAAACAAATGGATGTGGTTACGTGAAATTGAAAGTCTTCTTTAGAAATGATGTCGCGTCTGCTCTAGATGGATAAATGGACCATCCTATGGACCAAATGTTTTTACGTAAAAAACAAAACAACTCTGAGTAAAATTGTACCAAACTTTTCGGATATAGAGGGCACAATTTCTGCCATACAAGAATTCCTTCTGACATTATGTTCACAACAATAGTGTTGAAATATTGTCATGTACGATATGGTTGATATTGCTCATGTCTAAAATATGTATTTCGTTGAAAAATTCTCTTGACATCGATGGTAGGTTTATTTGGATATCTTGCAACGTTAGGAGAGTAAGCAAAGCAATGCGAAAGATTTCAGATGTGTGCGTTATTTTCACATTTTAGGAGTATTAGAATAGAAATAGAACATCGTTTACGGTGAATTATCTTGTATAATATCACGGTTTGTCGTTCAATTGTAAACAATAATTTCACTCGCCCTTCGGGCTCGTGAAATTATTGTTTACAATTGAACTCCAAACCGTGTTATATTACACGATAATTCACCGAAAACGATGTTCTATTTCTTAAGTAAATGGTCACACAGCAATCTTGATTTTTTAACAACTCACGGCGTCCGTTTAATCATTAATATTAAATATAAGGATTTTTAAAGAAAATTGATTTTGCATATTATTAGCTGTTGATTATATTGAACAAATAATATATTTAAACCTGTGATAGAATAATATAAGAAAACGGAAACTCAGAATTTTATTCAGCTATACGCAAGCAGGTTTAAAGTCAGGATGATACTGGATAAATAAATCGAGGCCCTAATTTCAATGCTTGTTAAATACTTCAAGATTACCAGGTGTCCCTTTAAAATAGCAGACGCATGCACGACACATATACTAATCTTCTGCCAGGACCGCAACTAATACTATAATCTTCATGAAAATATGAACATTGTCTTTCGAATTCATTACTGAAGATACTAAAACAAATACCGATATGGTCGGTTCTTAAAGGGACATATGGCAGTCTTGAAGTGTTTATCAATCATTGAAATTAGCGTCTCGACTTATTTAGCCAGTAACATTCTGAATTTAAACATGCTATAATATTTTGAGTTTCCTTTATTTCATCTTATTCTACCATAGGTTTAAATATATTATTGGTGCAAAATTATCAACAGTTATTACTATGCAAAAACAATTTGCTCAATATTATAATTCTTATAATTAATTTTAATGACTGCATACATGCAAGTTATGTAAAAAACTAAATAAATAAAAACTAACGCGGCGCGGTGTTCCTTTAATATGACATCATTTTTAAGTTAATTTTTTTTCAAAGCAGGAAATCGAACTCGGTTCTCCGGCAATAGAAGTCCGGAGAGACGTATGCCACCCATTCGGCGAACTCGGTTCTCCGGCAACAGAAGTCCGGAGAGACGTAGGCTATCCATTAAGCGAACTCGGTTGTCCGGCAATAGAAGTCCGGAGAGACGTAGGCTATCCATTAAGCGAACTCGGTTGTCCGGCAATAGAAGTCCGGAGAGACGTAGGCTATCCATTATGCGAACTCGGCTCTCCGGCAATAGAAGTCCGGAGAGACGTAGGCTATCCATTATGCGAACTCGGTTCTCCGGCAATAGAAGTCCGGAGAGACGTAGGCTATCCATTAAGCGAACTCGGTTCTCCGGCAACAGAAGTCCGGAGAGACGTAGGCTATCCATTAAGCGAACTCGGTTCTCCGGCAACAGAAGTCCGGAGAGACGTAGGCTATCCATTAAGCGAACTCGGTTGTCCGGCAATAGAAGTCCGGAGAGACGTAGGCTATCCATTATGCGAACTCGGCTCTCCGGCAATAGAAGTCCGGAGAGACGTAGGCTATCCATTATGCGAACTCGGTTGTCCGGCAATAGAAGTCCGGAGAGACGTAAGCTATCCATTATGCGAACTCGGCTCTCCGGCAATAGAAGTCCGGAGAGACTTATGCTATCCATTATGCGAACTCGGTTCTCCGGCAATAGAAGTCCGGAGAGACGTATGCTATCCTATATGCAAACTCGGTTCTCCGGCAATAGAATTCCGTAGAGACATATGCTATCCATTATGCGAACTCGGTTCTCCGGTAATAGAAATCCGGAGAGGGGTAAGCTATCCATTATGCGAACTCGGTTCTCCGGCAATAGTAGTCCGGAGAGACGTTAGTCTCGATCATCCAGACCTCTCGCGAGACTTCTCTCACAGAAGTCCAAACGATGGTCTGGAGTAAAGCTTCTTTAAAAAATTTGACATCAAAACGAGGTGTGGACAAAAAAACACACCAGCCTCTGATTGGTCAACTTCAGTTTGTTATGGAAATCCGTGGGAATCACCCCCTACGTCACGACGGCGTCAAAAAATACGTGACGTTACGCGTAATGTTGTGCAATAAAATTACTCCAAACATAGTCAGCGGATCACGATTAATGCTAAAAATTGAATTTTAATCATCATTTTGTGAGATTATATTATGTTTTTAGAGAAACTACAATAAAACGAAGTTTATTGTATATTTAATAAGGACGTACACACATCCCATTGGAACTAATGTTGCGCGTAATTCAACGTGCACTTTGATGTTGCAATCAAAAATGACGTCAAGTCGCAGTCAGTTTTGACGGTTGGCGCCGTCTATCGGGCGCCGTCTATCGGTCAACATTTTTAAAGAACAGTGAGTCCAGACGCTCGCTAGCGCTCGCAGTCAGCTTGAGTGTGTCTGGATGATAGAGACTAGAGAGACGTAAGCTATCCATTATGCGAACTCGGTTCTCCGGCAATAGAAGTCCGGAGAGACGTATGCTATCTCATATGCGAACTTAGTCTCTATCATCCAGACACACTCAAGCTGACTGCGAGCGCTAGCGAGCGTCTGGACTCACTGTTCTTTAAAAATTTTGACCGATAGACGGCGCCAACCGTCAGAACTGACTGCGACGTGACGTCATTTTGATTGCAACATCAAAGCGCACGTTGAATTACGCGCAACATAAGTTTCAATGGGGTGTGTGTACGTCCTTATTAAATATACAATAAACTTCGTTTTAGTGTAGTTTCTCTGTAAACATAATATAATCTTACAAAATGATGTATAACATTTAATTTTTAGCATTAATCGTGATCCGCTGACTATGTTTGGAGTAATTGTATTGCACAACATTGCGCGTAACGACACGTATCTTTTGACGCCGTCGTGACGTAGGGTGTGATTCCCACGGATTTCCATAACAAACTGAAGTTGACCAATCAGAGGCCGGTGATTTTTTTTTGTCCACACCTCGTTTTGATGTCAAAATTTTTAAAGAAGCTTTACTCCAGACCATCGTTTGGACTTCTTTGAGAGAAGTCTCGCGAGAGGTCTGGATGATCGAGACTAATGCGAACTCGGTTCTCCGGCAATAGAAATCCGGAAAGACATATGCTATCCACTATGCGAACTCGGTTCTGTCCGGAGAGACGTAGACTATCCAGTATGCGAGCTCGGTTCTCCGGCAATAGAAGTCTGGAGAGACGAATACATGCTATCCATTTGGTCACTGTAGTATGGAATACAATGTTGATATAATAATAATAATAATAATTAAACACAAAAAGCATAATTATCTAGGCCAATCTTTATTTGCAAAGACAGCTAAGTCAAGGTTTTCATGAATATTCATATCGGCTTCTATTGGCCATGGCGGAGTATTACCTAATATGCGGGATCATGCCCGAGCGTTTGACAAACTAAGGCATCGGCGTTTGACACAATACATTTACGTTTCTATTTATATATAGAGCGATCCATCGCAATAATTTAAAGCGACAAACGGCGATATTCATTAGTTTAAAACTCACGGCATGTTTTCTTTATAACTTACATTTAACAATCATTAATAAATATAATTATAAGAATAGTTCAAAGCAAATTGTTTTTGCGTACTTGAAGTTACTAACTGTTGATTATATTGCGTCAATAATATATTTAAACCTATTGTAGAATATCAAAGACAAATTGAAACCCAAACTTTTATTTAATTATATGCGAGCCGGTTTAAAAGTCACAATGATACTGGACTTACTAATCGGGGCGCTAATGTTCATGCTTGATAAAAACGTTCAAGATTGCCATGTGTCCCTTTAACAAGATTGCCATGTGTCCCTTTAAAGGGAATGTTGTCATATATTTAAGCAAGCACTATTACTGAGAGTTTTTCTGAAACGCTCGACAAATAGTGAGCTAATTATCATATTTGATGATAAACAAAGAAGAGATATGGAAGCCGCCATGGTAATTTAGAACTATGATGTGATAGTTTTTTAAAATGGCGGCGTCCATAAACCTTCAAATGTTCATATCTTCTTTGTTAATCATCGGATTTTGATATTTCTTTCACACTTTTTGCAAGTTTTTCAGAACACCTAAATTAAGGATTCTTGAATATATAATATATAATACGAATATTCTCCGCCATCTTCTCGAAACTAACAACAAAAAAAAACGTGTTTTTGTACAAGTACTAAAATAAAGTACGAGTATACGCTCATATTAAATGAAATGTCAATAAATATATTATTTTTTCTTTCTCATTTGCTACTGCGTTAAATGATCCTGTGTGAAAAAATAGACAAAAACTATTTTAAATGGAGGATAATGAATGCCTACGCCATGTGCAAGTGAGTTATGTTACAGTATTGCAGAGTATAGTATTCGATCAAGGTAATTTAACTATAGTTCCCTTTTTAGCATGCAATAAATTGTAAATAAACGTTTTGATAGCGAATAAATTGTACACGCGTCTGATACGTTACAATTAGAGTCTATGAAATTACACCTTTAAATTGTCAATGCGTTATTGTCGACCTCATTAGCATAACATGCTTCTACAGAAGCAGGTGCGCGTGACAGGTGAAATGTGACCCCAGCGCGCGCGCTCTGACCTCATAGCAGGTGAGATTTAAAAATTGAAGATCTTTTTGGTAATAATGGTACATAAAGTAATTATAGCACTTTTGGCGATATGACTAATGATAGTAACGAAGTCTCATTAATAAAGGCACTTAAGCCACTTCGGGAGCAAAATCGCTTTCTTACCTGCACGAAATTCCACCTGCTTCGTGTCGCTAGTGTTGTTTTGTCTGCAGACGACAGTGTTATTTTCATCGATATTGCCAGAGGGTGTCCGTATATGGCGTATTCCAAAATAATTACCATAGCACCTGAATACTTGCGTGTTAATTTATGACTTTTGTCGCACGCAACTCTCGCAAGTTTAAAAGCCCAAAGGCTGTTTATTTTGAAACTTCAAAGAATCAACTAATTTAGCGAAAAATTGCCTTAACAGATTACAGATTGTAATATAAATAACAAGTGCTGGCATACGCATATAAAGAACAAGTGCTGGCATACACATATAAATAACAAGTGCTGGCATATACATATAAAGAACAAGTGCTGGCATACACATATAAAGAACAAGTGCTGGCATATATAAAGAACAAGTGCTGGCATACACATATAAAGAACACGTGCTGGCATACACATATAAAGAACAAGTGCTGGCATACACATATAAAGAGCAAGTGCTGGCATACACATATGAAGAACAAGTGCTGGCATACACATATAAAGAACAAGTGCTGGCATACAAAGATAAAGAACAAGTGCTGGCATACAAATATAAAGAACAAGTGCTGGCATACAAAGATAAAGAACAAGTGCTGGCATACAAATATAAAGAACAAGTGCTGGCATACAAATATAAAGAACAAGTGCTGGCATATAAATATAAAGAACAAGCGCTGGCATACATATATGTGTCTGGTTGATGCGCTATTTTCAAATAAGGTTTATTTTAAAGGACTCTAAAAACTTGAAAAAGCTGAAAGAAGTATCAAAATGCCAGGACAAATAAAGGAAATATGACCGATTGAAAATTTGCAAAGAAACATAAATGGAGACGGCCAACTTTGAACGATCATGTCATCGCGCCTTTTTACCATATATGGAATAGTGACAAAATGTCTTTTAAAGCAAAGAAAATCACTGAAAATGAAAAATAAGCATGGAATTTATACATTTTACATCTGTATATTTAGTTTGTAATCAATTTACAGTGATTTTATTTTTGCTTTAAAATGTGTTTTTTCTATATTCCATTTATAGTAAAAAGGCGTGATGACATGATCGTTCAAAGTTGGCCATCGTTCCAAGATGGCCTTCTCCATTTATGTTCTTTGCAAATTTCAATCGGTCATATCTTCTTTATTTGTCATGGCATTTGGATATTTCTTTGAGCTTTTTTCGAGTTTTTCAAAGCCGTTTTAAATAAATCATGTTTGAAAATAGTGCATCAACCCTAATAGGTTTAACGAATTTGACAATTTTATTAATTACTCAGTAATTAATAAAATTGTCAAATTCATTAAACCTATTTTCTTACTTGTTAAGTAATTTCCATTTCATTTCACTGGTTAAGATTTGTACGTATTTTTAAATATTCTTATTAAGCTCTCAGGGACACTACACACCATCTATTTTAAGATAAATACTTAGATGTAGGTTTTGTTTATCCATGATTAACAATATTAAGAAAACGTCATAAATCGATAGAAATAGGTGTTTAAAAAATGGATAAAATTTTACTTAAGTTAAGGTATTGCTAAGAAGGTTTATGAACGTGGACCAAGGTTATACACGTATACTAGCTATTTTGTAGTAGTAGTGATCACCACTGACGCTTGATTTTAAACATAAAGTGTGTCTGTGTCAGCCAATCAGAAACGATACTAGCATTTGGGTAAAATGGCTGGCGTTTGTCGTCAAGCGTCTCAGAATAATGAGGATCTATTGTGTAACGTGTATGTAAAACACCCGAAAAGTTGTTCCAGATCGTGGTGTTATCAAAAAGGATGTCTGGATCTGAATACGAATTGAGATTGGTACAATTCACCCAGACTTTATCACCCGTCGTAAGTACTGCCACTCCACTGCCGGACGTGCATGATGCAGTTTTTATCATAAAGCGTAGCTTACTTGTCCGATCACTTGGTCTGCCGCTATGATATGGGCTCGTATCCATTTTTTTATCCAGACACAAACCTGAACGTTAAACAAATATGCCATTCGTGGGTGCAGTAAAGTAGCCCGACTCGTTGTCGTACCAGTCACCTGTGTTCAGGATCGTCTGTGGTATATATCATGTGTTCGCCAGGTGTGGGTGACTTGTGTTTTTACAGTACGAGCCTTAAATGGCAACGGCCTGTGTGGAAATGTTATTGTCCTTAGCTTTGGATATCTAAAGAAAAGAAAACAGTCACGTGCTCCGTTAAACTGTTTATAATTTGACTTGATTATAGAGCGATCATTATGGACCTATATACATGTATATAGGTCTACATGTATATAGTTCCACATGTATATATGTCTACATGTATATAGGTCTACATGATATAGGTCCACTCAGAGATATTTTAGGTCTACATGTTATATAGTCCACATGTAATAGGTCAACATGTATATAGGTCTACATGTATGTAGGTCCACATGTATACAGTCCACATGTTATAAGGGTCCACACGTATATAGGTCTACTGGTTATTAGGTTTCTACATGAGATAGGTCCACAGGTAGTACAGGTCCACATGTGAGATAGTCTGACAGTGTATATAGGTCCAATTATACTGTCACAGTTTGGTAGTGAGTGCTCAATGGATGACTAGGACACACTAGTATACTGGTTCACACGTAGTTTATGTCAACATTTAGTACAGGTCACACGTATTACAGCCACACAAGTTTGATAGCAATCAGTATGTTTATTGGAACATAGTGGGTATGAAGTCATGTATTAGGTGGTATACATTGTATTTAGTGTCATCATGTTTGATAGGTACAATGTAGATTTATGTAAACTAGGGGAGTTTAGTTTATATGTTGTGTTGGGTAGGTTGTAGGGGCAGTAGTGATGTGTTTAATATGTGTAATGGTAGTATGCATATGTTGTGGTGACAAGTGATTTTGGAGTCAATTGGTGTTTGTAGAGTATTGTGAGTGTATGTTGGTTGTGTGTAATATGGTGATTGGTTGTTGAATATGGTGTTATTGTGTATATGGTTTAGTGGTGAATGATGGTTGTATTTGGTAATATTGGTGTATGGAAGTTAGGAGTAGTGGGAGTATGTTGTGTTGTTGAGTTATGGTGTGTGGAATATGGTTGTAGTGGAGAGTATGGTTGTTTGATCTTGGTTGTGTGTAATATTGGTGTGTTATGAATATGGTGGGTGAGTATGGTTGTGTGAATATATGTATGAATATAGTGTGTGGGGAGATAGTGTATGGAATATGGGTGTATGAATATGGTTGTGAGTTAAGGGTGTTTGGAAGATAGGTTGTGTGGAATATGGTTGTGGGAATATAGTGTGTGTGGAGTATTAGTTGTGTTGGTATATTGTGTATGAATATTTGGTGTTTTTATGGTTTGGAATTGTGGTTGTTATAGATTGGTGTGTTGATTTGGTGTTGAATTGGGTGTAGTGGTAGTTTGGTGTTTGTGGGGAAGTATAGGTTGTGAATTATGGGTTGTGTGAATATGGGTTGTTGAATATGTGTGGTAGTTGTTGTTGGGGTATGATTGTTTATGGGTGTTGAATTAGTGTGGGTTGTGTGTTGGTTTGGTTATTGTGTGGATATATGGTGGATGGATTATGTTGTATGATTGTGGATTTTGGGGTATGATTGGTTGTTGTGTTTTGTGTTATGGATGTGTGTTGGTAGTTGGGTTTGGTGGAGTTTTGGGTGTGTGATATGGGTGTAGTGGTGATTATGGTTGTGGTTTGTGATTGGGTTT